>OMKR01045055.1:0-11002 GCA_900302355.1 Cyttopsis rosea | reverse complement strand
GGGGGGGGCGCGGGGGGGGGGGGGGGGTTGGTAGGGGTCAAAGGTGAGTGTCACGCAGACACCTGTTGGGCTGGGAGGTAGAGTTATGAATAAGTGGACATTCCAATAAACATTATTTGGGATGCTGTTTCTGCAAAGAACACACTCTTGTTCCAAGGAAGTGGACATATAATGAGAATGCACTTTAATTGCAGGCCCAGGACCAGAACGGAGATGGCAAACACAACAGCACGATGAGCCAGGACCAGTGACAGTGGAGTAGGGGCTGTGCAGGCCATTGGCGTAAACCGAAGCAGCTTGAGATGAAGCGTGCTTTGTGAGATGGTGCGTTGACCTGTCGGACGTAGCCATCGGAGGACGCAGCATGGTCAACAATGCTTAGGTGTGCTTTGGCGTTCAAATGATTGCTAACAAACATGCTGCGAGATTCCTGTAAAATTCATCAATAGTTCGACATAGTGTTGTAGTCCTTGAGACCGGTCTCGAGACCACTTTTTGAAGGTTTCGGTCTCATCACTACCGCTTTTCCACCAAAATTACAGCGTATACGCAGGTTATTAAACGTGGGTAAACCCGCTAAAAATGGTCTATGCCCTACCCATTGGCAGGAGGGGAATCTGGCGAATTATTATTAGTATTATATTCTTTAATATGCACTTGGAGGAGTCTCCAGTCGCACGCCCACAGTCTCTCCTCTGGAACGGGATCTAGATCATGGCGGATATTGTGTGATACACATGTTTTATTTTAGAATTATTTTTGGCATAGGTTTATAATTTTATCTAAAACCAATACATAGGCTAGATAAGAAATGGGATTAAAAACATGTTCCCCCTTAAAATAACCTTGTTTATTTTTGTTGAATAAGAGTGCATTTACTGTATGTTTCTAGTAAAACAAGACATTAACCATCACGGTGGCATGTCTTGATAAACCAAACCTTACAGTGAGGTGTCAATAAATAAAAAATAAATAAGGTCTAATGATTCTTAAATTACAAGTCTTCTGATCAGTCAGGAATCGGCGTGGTTTCAAATATAAATAGCTATTTACAGACAGTGTGGGTTAAAACGCACAAAAAGCCCAATTCTCCTTTACAATAATTCACTACAGGTTACAATCGGGTAGGCAAATTAGATTAGAAAGTTGCATTAAAATATGCAATAATTAAGATCAGTATATATGATTGGATAGTGGCATTAGAATGTGCCAGAGGCCTCCAATTTTGGGCTTTTACGGCCAAAAATGTTCTCCATATAAAACACACTTTCACACATAAAAGTGGAAAACGTATAAAAACATATATCTTTGTTTTCTGTGGGTGTTTTTATGGGAATGTGGAGTGTCTATGGTTTGCATGTTCCACATTTTATACTAAGTTTTGCATGAATTATTTACTATGCATAACTCAAGACCTTAAAGAAATTCATTGCAAAAGCAAGAAAATCATTATTTATTTTATATTTAGCCGATTTAGAAGCTAAATTACCAAGGCTATTGCCATCGCTCACCACATTAGCACTGTCCCATTCAATGGTGGATAAAAACTCAACTGAATTTCGGAGCTCTGCGCAAGAAGAAACATAGATCTTCCCGCATTTCAGATAAATTACGTTGGATTATACAACTAGTGATCTCACAGAAACAATAAGACAAACACACAAATAAGTCACTTCAGGACATTATGTGATTTAATACTTCACCGCAATTCATCGCATTTCGTCTCTGAATGAATACATCTCTTGTATCTCAAACCAAAGCTAAAATGTCATTTCTCGTCTGCAACAAACTCAACATTCAACTCAAATCCTCTTGGTTCCTTTTAGTTGCTTTTGTATAATTCCGTATATAAAATAAGGATCAAGGCTGCTTTCATTTTTGCTGTACAACAGGTATAGAATAAATTCAGTTTTGTAGGGTTGATTTCTTTTTTTTTGCATTTTGGCTCCTCCTGCTCGGCCCCTCCCACTCAGTCTCTCATCTAATCAGAAGGCCGGTCTTGTTACTTCTTCACAATCTGAATGACATCCTCGTGTTCCATGATGTGTGTTAGCCCCACCCTCTGAGGGCTGTACTTGGTGCTGGTGCCCTGGAAGACCAAAATAAATCTCAATTGTCTTTACATGCAAATAACAATGTTTTACAAATGATGTGTAGCTTGCAGAGCGAGTCCTGTCAGACAACTTGACGGCGCCACACGCTTCCACGCCCTTATTGGCCGGCCAATTCCTCCTGCTCTGCCTGCTTTGCTGCCTACACCTACCCTGCATCCACCTGTTGAACTCCACTCTTCTATCCAATTCAAGCTCATCAGTCCTAAATTTCTAGCTCACCAAGTATTCCTATGTTTGCTGTACAGTGCAAGCAATGAGCAGTGGAGCCCAGACGGCAAACTCAAATGATGCAGAATAAAGAAAGATCTTTTTAAAGTAAATCTAAGAGTTGTCTGTCAGAACTGTGTTTACTTGCGTATGCCAAAGAGTAAACAAGTATAAATACACACACAAATAAATATGGGGACTGGTACTTTTGCAAGGAATGAATGTAGTAGTTAAGAGGAAGAACTTACCCAAACTAGAGCGTATTTAAACTGGCCGGCTAAGGTTCTGTGTATTCGATGGCACTGCATGGACAGAAAACCAGACACGTATATGAATCTGTGCACGTTTACTTTTAATTGAGTAATTGTGAGGATAGACTATAAAGAAGTCGGCATCCCCTCTATATGTGTTGGTGTGTGTGTGCGCTACTCACCACGTGTTCTACAGATGCTCCTCTTCTCATAATGATAGCATCGCCGAAGTCTGGGCGCTCTAAAAAAAAAAAAAAAAATTGGTCGGTGGAGACACCAATTTCAGCGATAGTGTTGCTAGACTCTTGGCTAGGCTTGGGTTATGGGATTCAATTTAACCCTTCAGTATTCCCTTTAATTGAAAGTACTGGAACCTTTGATTAGTTTCTAAAGGATACTTTCTTGCACCTGGTCAAAGGTCATTAGACAGAGCAGAGATTACTGAGATGCGTTACTCCAGAGCGTTTCCAGGCGGGAAATGAGATTAGTTTGTTAGTCGTTTTAAACATTAGCTTGTTCAAGAGGGGAGTTAGGAGTGAGGGAGGTCATCTAAGGGGTTTTGTTGGCCGTCCACCACGCTCTGAGGGAAAAATTTATTGATTTGTTTTTGTTGTTTTTTTGAAAACGTGAATCCGTTTGGGTTGGTTCGTCAATGTGGCATTTGGTTTGTCAACATTTCCATCATCGGAACTAAGAGCTAAAATATTGAGTAGTGCATGTTTAACAGCAGACGATTGTAGATTTTCTATCTTTGTGTGTGCATACCTCCTCTCTTCTTGGTGTAAATGCAGATCAGAGACAGGTATTCCCACAGCATCTCCAAGAGGTAATCCAAGTTCAATTTCATCCCACAACTGAAACACACACATATTCCAGGGTTCGTACACATTTTGACCAATGGCTTTCCATGACTTTAATAAAAATTTCCATGACCAAACATATAATATACTGCCATGACTTCGAATAGTAGCTTTTATATATATTATATATAGAGTTCGAAATATATAATTTGCATATAATTCACAAAAATAAGATGCTTATTGTCGCAATAATATGCACGCGATGCTCCCCTGTGCAACCGGACGACTCGAGGCTCATCGAGGCTTCACCCCAGCCCTCTAGAAACCCACACAAATCACACACACCGTTTATCGGCTCCTCTTTTGTAATAATTCCCTTCGATCCTCTTCCATCCAGTAAGATGCTCCAACCGATGTAAGCATACGAGCATGGTTATAGCCAGCGGAGTCAACTAGAAAGTTTGTAATTGTCCAAAGAGAAAATTAATCCAACAGCAAAAAACACACTCCAAATACCGCTGCCACCAATGTAGCGTCAGAGGCGTGTGGGCTCTAAAGAACACACTGCGCTCCTTTACCGTGTTAGAATGTAACAACAGGGGCTGTGTAAAAGGGGCTACTAGCAATAATGCCGCAAGGATGGCTCGTCAATATACCGGCTTTGATTTTTATTTATTTATTTATTTTTACACAGAACCAAGCAAAAACGGCAAATTGCCGCCCTGGTGTGTGCTTTTAGCTTTCCGGAATCACGGGGCGTGGTCATGGCATGGCAATAATTTAATTGAATAGACCGAGTAGCATCGGGTGAGGATGTGCGGGCAGCGGAGCTGTGGACCCGTGTTGCTGGCGCGGAGACACGCGGACAGGGAGAGACCGGGTGGAGAAAGATCCTTCTTTCTCCGGAGGCTGTTTTATTATTTTAATATTTTATTTATTATTAAGACAGGTTGAAAACGATCACTGATTTAATAACACTGGGCTTGGGTCCTTGCGTCCAGGACTCCATACAGAACTCTGTGTATATATATATAATAATAATAATAATAATAATAATACATATAAATTCAAATTGGAATTTTAGAGGAATATCTGCAGCCCTGTGACAAGACGCAGCTCAGGAGTGGAGTATTTTTTTTTTTCCTCCGACCAATGAAAAACTTGGTCAACAGAACGTCACTCCCCTGAGCCGGCTTGCCGCTGTCGCTTTTTATACAGAGTTCCGGTTCCGTTTTGCCTCTGTTACTACCTCGGCTGGCGGTACAGAGGTGGGTCAACTCCGCCCCCCCCCCCATTCCAGGTCTGTACCTTTTATACAGAGCAGCGTTGCGGAATAAAAGCGCAATGATGTCGGCTTGGATAGGCTGTGTAAACGGGACTAGTGTCGCACTCTCTTCGACGTCACTCTCAATGAATCCATACAATCCAAGCGCCTATGTCAATAGAAACGCACCCATAATACTGGTAACATGCGCGCAACCAAAATCACGGCAGCGCCTTACAATCACTATTTTGAATGTTACGAAATTTATTTTAAAAGCATATAAATTATTTTAAACTTAGTGTAAATGAACGACATGAAGATATTTATTCAAGAAATTTGACTTTTCCAAAACTTTTGGGATTTTATGTTTTTCCAGTACTTTTCCAGGTCTGAAAATGGCAATTTTCATATTCCATGACATTTCCAGGTTTTTCATGACGAACCCTGATATTCACCCCTCAAATAAAAACTGATGGGTATTGACATTACATCTGAAATCCTACAGATATATCATACACACACACACACACACAAATCTGACCTGATGACGACACTGTTAGGTCTGTGGGCCAGACGATCCACCTCCTCAATGGAGATCTGATCCACCTTGTTGTACACCTGGAAATAAAAACACGCACAAACACAAATAAAAAAAGAACACCTAGCAGGAAAGGAGAGAAAACTTAAGCTAAATGCCAAATCTCGGACATACGTAAAGGCAGGGCATGTAAACTCTGTTTCCCACGATGACGTCGATGAACTCGTCTGGGGTGCTGTCCTCCCTGAAGAGGACTTCAGCATTGAAGATTTCTGGAGGAGCGGGGTTAAAGGAAGTAGTCATGGGTTTTAGCGTGGATTGTATTTGTCGTTCTTTGGGTCAGAGTAAAGGATACTGTATTCGTGAAGGATGAGCTGAACCAGCTTCTCTGAGCATTGGGTGAGAGGGACCGTGGAATTGTAGGAGAGGCCGCCACCTTTCTTGGGCTGCGAGGAAGACAAAACAGATGATATATAAGATAGATAGATAGACTGTACACAATAAAAATATACACTAAGCTTAATGATAAACAAATATAAAAAAGCAGAAAAACAATTACAAATAACATTACCGGGAAGCAGGGAAATATGTGGTCATATACACATCTACACAACAACTAATGAAATGAGCAGCGAACCAGAAAGATAAACCCAAAGAGAAGTGGTGGAAATTGGTAATGTACAATAAACCTCATCATAAAATAAAATTTAATATAAGCATATAATGCCTAAGCCTAATATTTGACTGAAAAATAAAATAAAAAAGAAAGCTAAAAGTAAACGAAATGTTGCCAATATATATAAATCTAGTATCTAGCTACAGCCAGACAGAGAGAGAGAGAGAATCAAAAGATATACTTTGAAATAAATATTTGGTTTCGTCCTGTTGAGTCGGATGCCCACGGATTCCAGCTCCTTTTCTAGAAGTGCTCTAGGAGGACAAAAACAAAGTAAAGAAATTATTAAGTAATGTTGACTTGACATGAATTTGGACTCCTACCCCTTCTCCATTATGTGCTTTGCCTCAACCACCACCAGTATAAAAACAAATAACCAATTTCCTTTACTTGTGGGAAAGTTATGATCATTAACTGATATAACAACTCATCAAATCACCAAAGTGACCAACTGGGTACCAGGAAATAGCAAAGATAATGCAGAGATTACACTACTACAGTACAATATAGTATTACTAATGTAATTAATAACCAATAGAGAAGGATAGCATCATGGTTCTGCGCGCCTTTGAATAAGCCAATGTCAAAATTGGCAAGTCCCCGACTTGACCTTGACCATATTCCTGTACACTTACACCCCCACAAACATTTGTACACACACATACACACCTTTGAACATCTCCCTTGGTGGCGTCCAGCATCATGATGACCACATCTGCCGTCCTGGCCACAGCGATGACTTGCCGACCCCTACCCTTACCTGGGAAAAGACGAAATGCCTCATAAGTACACTCATCAGCAGGCTATCATATAAATACTCGACAAAGAAACAAAACTTTCAACTAAAAACTAGGAACTTTGGTCGTACCTTGGGCAGCACCCTCGATGATTCCCGGCAAATCTAGCAGCTGGATGTTGGCCCCTTTGTACTGATTATAACAAAACCAGGGAAAATGTTGATGGAGTGCTATATGGCCATCATTCAAATGTGAATCTACACAAGATATACATTTGCATGCCCGTACCTCTATTACACCGGGTATGCAGGTGAGTGTTGTGAACTCGTAGGACGCGGCTTCACTGGCTGTTGACGTCATCAAGCTGAGGAAGGTGGACTGCGGCAAACGGAGACACCATTTGCTGTTAATATTTCTTCAACGGATATTCTTGACGGTTCTTCAAAGAGGGGGCATTCTTGTCAACCTACCTTACCCACGGAGGGGAAACCAACAAGGGCAACACGTGCATCTCCCGATTTCATCACATCAAAACCCTCTCCCTTTGCCCCCGCAGACTTGGAGGGCTCTAGCAGCTGCGCTCTGTACTTCGCAAGCTTCGCCTTCAGCAAGCCAAGATGGTACTCGGTGGCTGAGAACGGACAGAATGAACAGTTTCAACAGAGTTCAAAGCCATTGAAAGGGAGATCAGTCATTTATAATGGTAGTTAAAGCGTAAAAAAAGACAAGAAAACAGGAGCCGTTTTGGGGGATTGCTAAACAGGATGGCGAGCACATCGACCCTCATATAAACATTCGCTTGACGTGACAAGTTCTAGGGGGCGGCGTGGCACAGGGGGGTACTGTATAGCGGGTCGTCCAGTAATCAGAGGGTTCCTGGCTCGAGCGCGTCAAAGTGTCCTTGAGCAAGACACTGAAGCCCTAACTGCTCTCAATGAGCAGGGGTGCGCCTTGCTCGGTTGCCGCCGCCGCCATCGACATATGAACGTGTGAAGACTAGAAAGGTGCTGTATAAGATGCAGTCGACGACGTTCACTCCGTCAGTCAGATCGATGGGGCTAGTGGTCGTGGTGAACCTGGACTTCTCTGTTACCTTTGTTTTTCTGCGTTCGAGAGATTTCTCTCTCTATTTCTGCGATTTTCTCCAAGATCCCCATCGTGTGGAGCCAGACAGGTTAAGCTCCCAGACGCAGCCCCTTTGGCAGGAGACAAAACACGACATGATGAGACAGAAACGTGCCGGGCTCTCCCAGCAGCTGTAGCCGGCTAGCAAGCTAGGCAGACATATGGAATAAAACAGCTGCCCGGTCGCTTCGTAGCAAGCACCACACACACACGCGGTCACTGCAATGTTTATGTATAAAAATCACCATGACAACGGATTAACTTTTGGGGCAGAAAGACATAAATGGACTTTCATTACCGCTACACTTCGCGGCATGCAGAGTGGTGTGACGTCACCGGCCGGAACTTGTAGTTCCGCGCGCATCAAACGTCCGTGTGGAAACAATGTAAAAGAAAATAGTGTCCGCGTGCAATATAGTGTTTTTTTATTTGTTTTTTTTTTCATTTTAATTTAAAAAAATTTTAAGCAGCGGAAGCGGCCGGTTGTTTATTTGTTTATTTGAAATATCTTTAAGGGATGTACTCATTTAATAATACAGCATGTCTTGTTTTATAAACGTGTTAAATATTACCGGTATGTTCCGTTTCATCGGTGTTCTCTGACACGCTCCGCTCATTACGGCCGGAACTTGTAATTCCGTGCGCGTCAAACGTCCGTGTGGAAACAATCTAATAGAAAATAGTGTCCGCCGGCAATAAAGTGTTGACGTTTTTATTTAAGCAGCGGAAGCGGTCGGTTGTTTATTTGTTTATTTGAAATGTCTTTCGGGGTTTTACTCGTTAAATAATACAGCACGTCTCGGTTTTAAACGTATTAAACGTTCAGTTCCGTTTCACCGGTGTTCTCTGACGCGCTCATAGGTCTCAGTATCCCAGAATGCTACGAGGTGAACATGGCGGCCTCCGCTGGACCCAGAGCGCCGTCGGCGGCCAGTCCTCCCGGGTTTGAAGGTTTTCCGTTGGCGGCGCCAGCTCGACCGCCGGATGAAAGCTCCGCTCAACACCAGGGCCCGGCCGGGGAGCCCAGGAAGAAGCCGTGCCGGGCTTGTACAGACTTCAAATCGTGGATGAAAGTCCAGAAGAAGCAGGTAACTCCCGACACCAAGTCGCTAGTTGATGGAAGACACGTTTATGTTGTTCTACTTTAAAGTGGTAATCCGTACGATTATGTTGTAAAAAAGAATGTCATATTTGATACTTAATTTTTTTTTGTCTCGCACTTTTATACGAAACAGCCATTAAATGTATGCTTTGCAGTAGCATTATGCTCCTCTATATGCTGTTTCCATTGGTCGTGGCGGGGTCCGCCTTTCCCGGCGAGAATTTACTGACCGGGTACGTGCGAGAAGTGAAAGGCAGTTCACTGTGGTCAGTAAACTGTCACCATCGCTCTTGTATGAAGTAATGTCCTCAACACCTTAAGAAAATGAAACGATCAGAAGAAGGCAAACTTTCGAGAAAAGAAAATGAAAGACGATGGTAGACCTGGAAACATTTCTGTTTCTAATGGAATTCTGGAACTTGGAGTGCAATCCACGCAACGCAGACAATCTTAGAATGGATTTCCACTTTAAAGGCTGTTCCTCAAAAGGACATATTGTGGACCAACATATGTCATATGAAACAGGCAACATGCTTTTATTTTTTAAGTCTCTAGGTTGTGTGATTACTTAAACAGGTTGTTGTATTAGTCTTACTTATATTATCATAGTATTACTGTTCAGTCATAATGATTTCCAGAATTAAAGAATTATGACCCGTATTCCAGACACGCTCATCAAGATGTTATAGTATTTTGAAACGCTGTGCGCTTGATCTATTGATTGGTTTGTTTATTTACCTGGATCGTCATAGTCAACATATTTTACTACCCACTACTCTTCAGGAGGACCATGTCAAGGAGGCAAAGCCGGAACCACAGTGTCCGTTGGACAGGGAAGAGTTGGGCCGCAACACCTGGTCATTCCTCCACACCATGGCGGCATATTACCCAGATCGACCCTCCCCGACCCAGCAGCAGGAAATGGGACAGTTCATCAACCTCTTCTCGAAGTTCTTCCCCTGCGACGAGTGTGCACAAGACCTGAAGAGCAGGTCAGCTCAAAGTGCAACCCCCCAATAAATATCAGAGATAAGCCACAGCGGTGTCGACTGCTAGCATCATAGCATTGCGTCAGTGCTGTTGTAATGCGGATTTGGATGCTTTAATTGTGTCGTTATTTAGGGCCGTGGAGGCTCTACAATGTTCACATTTTGTCAGAATTTTTTCAAGGAAAGCCAGCGTTTTGCAATAAATATCACTATGTGCTCCTCTATCAAATAAATCCTACTACAGGGAGATTTCGAATTTCAGATTTTTAGGGGTCCAGCCCGATTGTTGTTGTATGTACAATATTTGTGTTACAATACAGTGTTACACTTACATTTGTCAGTTCTATTTCCTAATGACTCCATGTGCCACCCGCAGGTTGAAAACCAATCAGCCGGACGCTGGCAGTCGCCACGCCCTCTCTCAGTGGCTCTGTCGTCTCCATAACGACGTCAACATCCGTCTGGGCAAACCCCAGTTTGACTGCTCCCGGGTGGATGAGAGGTGGCGGGATGGCTGGAAAGATGGGTCCTGCGACTGAATCATAATGTCTGGATGCAGATAGTCAGCAGGGCGGAGTCGGGTCGCTGGACTTTTAAAACGAATGGGAACATGGCGACACCGAACTCGGCTCTACGCAGAATTCTCTGGTTGGATCGGTAAATCAAGCATCAGACCCAAACAACGCATGCCACATCAGTGGTATTGTGTTTCCCGAAAGTGCAAAATATTCCCGCTTAAACAATGTTTTTGGAGAACCTCTTGGGATTCAGGGCCATTCAGGGTTTGCTTTAAAGGGTCCGGGACGCAGTAATGTTGTGAAAATATTCTGGCTTATTTGCAATGTATAGAAGAATAGCACTTATTTTGTGACACTGGTCATTGATCATTGATTTGCACTAATTGTAATAATTTAATCAACCAGACAGGACAATATTTTGGGCTCATTACACCTTGATTGAGTAGACGTTGATTGGTCCAAAGCATATATGATTTCTTACATATACGTCCTTTTACTGAAGCGACTCCCATCAGGTGCTGATGAATTACATTTGAAGTGTGTGTGTATGTACCTATATCAATGTGTTGTGTTGTACTTCCTGCTTCCTGGACTTTGTCAACGTGTTCTTTGCGGATAACTGAGAAAGAACTATGAAAGGAATGTGTTCTCCATCAGACAAGGGCCCCTTTCAGCCCAGTA
>OMKR01045050.1:0-11451 GCA_900302355.1 Cyttopsis rosea | reverse complement strand
TCCTCTGTCCACACGCGGCGTTCCCTCCCCTCCCTCCTCACCCGACTCCTGCAGAAATCCTCAGCGTGTCAGTGCTGTGGGGGCCCCATTGTCAGCAGGCCTGTCGCTAAAGAAAAGGGCCCTTTGGTGGTAGACAATTCAGCTGTCCACTCTCATCACAATGGGGGCACATCCCATTGCTTTGAGCATCTGTTTCAAGTAGGTGTTGGGTCCCCTCGCCCCCTTGACGGTGCTGGCCATACAGAGCCCGTGAGTGACTAAATCCCCGAATCTGCTGGCTCACTACCACCTGCTCACAGCCTCCCTTCTTTAACATTTCTTATTCGGATCAATACGAGGACTCTTTTGCGGTGTCTCTCAAAAGACGAGCTGAATAGACTTAGCGGAGGCTGTTGGCCGGGGTTGCATGCTTTCTTAAATACTGTACGGTGCTCGGGCCAAGTGTACAAACCTGAGAATAGCTAAAAAGGGAGATAAGATGATTTTGACATAACTAAAAGAAGCCTGACTTATCTATAGGGGCTGCATTCCCTCATTTTATTATATGTGGCTACTTATCGCCCCCTTGTGGTCATTTTGTGCATTTATCCAACAACCTGCACTATCGCAGTATATTGGATGGCTGTATTTATTCTCTGTCTAACTGTATATAATGCTATATGAAGACGTTACTTTAAGCAGAAGATTCGTAGATAGATTTTTATTACATTTAGACATAAACGGTAAATTATCTACATTGACTGTGTCCTACTTTTGCCAGTTTTTTTCAGGTATGAGAAAAACAATTTGATTGACACAATCTCAGGATTTCCTCCTACGCTCCAACCCAATACCTGATTCCAAAGGGTAAACACCGCACAAGGTTCTCTGGCCGGGGAAAGCTAATCAGCTCAGAAACATTTGCTGCCCTTCTGGCAAGGTCAAAGGGGTCACGGTCCCTGGGCTGGATGTCCACTTCTCTCCCCCACCCTCCCCCTTCTGTTGTAAAGCCCTACCCCCTCTGGGGGCCATAGGGCCTGAAGGCACGATCACTGCCCCGCCACTATAGGCTCACAGGAGCCAACCCTAATCTATATGGAACTCTGGGATGGGTCGGGCTGTACGTCCTTCGGTCCGTCAGTGTGTCTGTCTGACGGAGGTTCTCGGCCGACCACATACAAATGGCCCTGGGCCTGTTCTATTGACGCAGACAGCCTTAACGCCAGGTTCCGATTGGTCCGGGGAGGCGTGCGGCGGCCACGCCTGCTGTTTGGCCAGCTGATTGATCTGTTAACTCTTGTCTGCTGGACGTGTGTCCCTGAATTTAATTTCAGAATTCATTTCTGGGAGACGTGTGTACAGAAATGATGTAGAGTCCCAGGATCGGTGTGAAGGATTGCAGGCGGAGATGGAATAAAATTGCCTTTTCCCCCTCTAATGAGGAAGACCTGGAATGTGTTTTATGGCAATTGTGATCCCCTCTTAGAATATTTTATCCTTTATTTGCTGTGCTTCAGATGACAAATTGTCATATAAAGGTATATTCACCAACATTATTGCTGCTAGGTGGCCGATTGCCAATAGTAAAAAAGCTTTGGGTGCTAGCGTGATGTGGAACAAGCAATTCTTTGGTGACAATATTTGCACCGCTCAGTAAAGGGTTTATTTTCTGTTCCATTTGATAAGATATCGTTTTGCCTTTTGGGCAGATCTGCCATCTGTCTGTAAACTTCATAAATATGACATAGGGTTTCAGTGTCTGTTGGAGAGATGCTGATAATTACAGTGGAACAGCACATGGCCAGACAAGAAAGGAGCCTTAACTGTCATTGAATTTAATCACATATCAATGCCCAGAGTTCCCTGCTTCAGAAATAATAAAATCTTCTGAAAAACGCCATCGGATTCAGGCCGCCTGATTCATTTCACAGCTCATAAAAGACCATCAGTGTGGCGGTGTGTGGGTATTGTTCATCCCCCACTTTTTCCATTCATTCTGCCACGCGCTTGGCTGTTATCAGAAATAGCCATAAAAACAACAAAGACAATGATATAAATGTGTTCACCAGGACAATGGTGGGGTTAGGAAGTGAGGGTTGATTTGATGGAGTCTCTCTTTCCCCCCTCTGCTACAGACAGAGAGAGGGAGGGGGGAGAGGCCTGCTTGGATATGCATCACAAAGGCTTCCTGCAGTATTGATCGGTAGTGGGTTAAGGCAGTCTATCAGCAAATGCCCCTCTCTCTGGGAAAAACAACAGGAGATTAAAAACACACAGCTTGCTGGGCGGGAGGCTGCTGATGGCCTCTTATCAGAGCCCAAAGGTCACTGTGTACAGATATAATCCACTTTCACTTAACAGCTTCATTTAAGTCACCTCACATGTAAATGACAAGGGGCTTTTTTTCATAGCCGCTGTTTAGCTGTCCTGTCCTGCTTTTAAATTGGAAGGCTCTTTAACAAGAATCAGGTGAGAGTGCATTTCAATCTAAAGAGAGCAGGCAGCTGCTCTTCCAGGCAGGAAGCCGAAACAGTTTAATCTTTAAACTGTATCAGACGCCCACGTTTCCTTTTTCCAACCGCCAGACAATACAATGCTCAACTGGGGCTCAGAACTGACAGAAGTAGGGCACCAAACCCGCTTCAGCTGTTGGGAGTTATGATGTTGAATTAAATGACATGGTGAAAAACCAGACATGTTGAACCATGTCCATCGATATATTGTTCTCCCAATTAAAATACCCTATCGATATGTAATTTCCGATTGATAATAGCTATAAATTGTATTTAGAAAGCTATTAGCCTTTAAAGTACTCTAAAACTTTTTATAAAACGAACTAAAAACTCAGGAAAAACCTGTGTGGAAAGAAATACTGAATTAGAGTAATAAAAACAGGTAGCTTTTATATTATATACATTATACAGCATATATACATTATATATAATTATACAGCTTTGGTGAGTGGAGGTAGGAAGCTTTACCTTCTCTTAATCAGTGGTAAAGGTGGAAAACATCCTTCATTCAATAAAGGTACTGAAGTGAAAAGGAAAGACAGAATAGCCTAAATTGCTGTTTCCTTCATTCTTTCATTTGTGACAAACTAGTAGCATGCAAAATAAAATATGAGTTTATGTAAAAGAATTGCACATTTACATTTCAAACTAATTTTATTACTTAAATAATGTTTTACTGAATACGGCAGTGAGCAAATCTTCAGTGAGCCTAAAAATAATACCTTCAAAGTCCTTCCAACACAGTACTTAAATATTTTCATGTTCGTGGACAGAATTGTAAACAACATAACTGCATCGGCATTTTCGATTTTAGACAATTTCACATTAACTAGAACAAACAAAACCTTAAAGGTCAAACCGCAGTGTTGGAATTAACATCCTCCTTAAAACCAGGAACAAGAACCAAAGTTATTCGAGTTAAATATTAAAATTTAAATCCTCAGCGTTGTGCTGAATTCGGAGGTCAGTAGCGCTCCTTGGGCTCGCTGAACTTGCGCTTCTTGGGCCCCGAGGACGGGACTTCCTGGCTGTCGGGGAACTCAAACTGAGACGACTGAAAAGCAGCACAACAGGAAGTAGAGTTGGCTCAAAAAAATACACACACAAAGGGCCAAATAATTTGAGCCTGATTTTGGAAAGCTTGCTTTTGCTAATCAGAAGGGGTGCACAGAAACCAAGAGCACCATCGTGTCTGAGTTGAAACAGTGTTATGAGTCGGAGTACGAGTACTTGAGCACACGACAGAGGTATCTTTTTTGAAGGTATATTTTTGAAAATCATTGTAAATCTACAATGTATATTTCTTGAGCTGTCTTTATTATTATTATTACTTATTTATATTTTGTATGTATATATTTTGTTGATATTGTGGATATGCTTTTTACTTGTTACTTTGTGTATATACTCTTACTTCTCTTATTCTTACATATATCAGATTCTGATTCTGTATTTCATGTTCCTCACTGAGCCATTGTAACACCAAAAGTTCACCCTAAGGGGATTAATAAAATACTATCTTATCTAATCATACCTACATCCTGCTCAAAATAATAAACATACAGGCTTCAAAATCAGTCATCTCACTATTTGTTGTAGCTGAATTTTTCAGAATTAGTATTACTACCCTCCATCGGCCATTTTGAAGAATATTTACCATGTCAATCAAGAAAAAACAAGTTGGGCTGGGTTGTAAATGGAAATATGAATGAATGAATGAATGAATGAATGAATGAATGAATGAATGAATGAATGAATGAACGTGTAAACACTGTAAAGGAGAACAACATTCAGGGTAAGTTTCTTACCATTTTGTTCTCCTTGGGGGGTGGCTTCTTGGCGATTGTCTTGGCAGATGGGTTGTCCTGTACACAAAGAACACATGGATGTGAACACAAACACACACACAACATGGTGTTTTTTAGAATCACACAAGAAGCTGTGCTAAAACAAAAAAACATTTAAACTGAAATTTTCAATTAAGTGAAACAAAGGGGCCAAAGGGAAATATAATAGGATATACAGTAATCATATAAACTATATAAACCATCTGTTGCCTGTTGGCTCCGCTATAATACAATGCTGCCATGGGTTTTTAAAGTAATTGAACTAAACAACAACTAAATCTCTAAATATTTGTCTCCCTACCCGAGTTCAATCTGCTTGTAACCATGCCCGTATTAGAATAGACATATTTATTCATCCTGTACAGTATATCCATCAATATTTATATTTTATAATATCCACAGCCACAATAGCAAGCATACTGCCACTTAGCCCCAGCCATTGCCTTTTAACTTAACGTATCCTGTGCATAGAATCACATTTTTATGCAAATAGTTTCTACAGCAATGCACCAATACTTACAACTTAGAAGTATTAGAGTCCTTGTATATAAAAATGTACTTGGCTGAAGGTGAAAAAATACATTCTGATTAAAATCTAATCTAAAAAATAAACATAAATAACCAAAACATAATCCTCACAACAAAAGTCGTTTATGTTATTATTACATTATATATATATTATTACATTTGAGTGTTCTAGTGGGGGCAGTAGCTCAGGATGTAGAGCGGGTTCTCTAGTGATCGGAAGATTGCCCGTTCGGTTCTGGGCTCCTCCTGGTAGCGTGCTGAAGTGTCCTTGAGCAAGACACTTAACCCCCTAACTGCTCTTGTTGAGCTGGTGTGGGACAGTTCACAGTTGCCATCAAAGCGCTTTGAGTCATATGACTAGAAAGGTGCTTTATAATTAAATTTGTCTGGCCTGTTCCATTGAAATTATCAGCATCTCTCCAACAAACACTGATGCCCTGTTTATGAAGTTTACAGACAGGTGGCATGCCCAAAAGGCAAAACGATATCTATCAAATGGCACAGATTAATGCAGACTATTATCAGTATTGTTCTTCGCAGCACTCTCACTGCAGGGTCGGTGGAGCTGAGTGCTGAGAGGCCTACTCACCACGGCGGGCATGAAGACCCGTCCACTCCGCGTCCTCTTCAGCTCCACCTCGATGTCACTGATCCTCGTCACTGGAGTGTCCTCCTGACACAGGGCAGACGGCCCGTGACCCCACTGACCACAAGAGCACTCAGAGTGGCCCTTACGCTCATGTTGACACCGCGCTACCTGGCTCTCCAGACGCTCTCCAGTTTGAGCTGTTCCACTGAAATTTATGCTTTGCTTTGTTTGTGTTTTTTATTAAGTCTGATGACTGAAGGGCCTGTGGAGTCCACAGCATATATATACCATCTATTTCAATTCAGTAGCTTGTGTACTTTTACTTCTGAATTCTATATTTTTTGGATTTCAAAAATCGGTGTTTAACCTTTATTAAATCAGGTTGTCTCATTTTGAGTAAGATGGCAAGAGAGATAGGAGAAAACAACTAACATATGACATATCAAACAATACAACTCAGTCACACCTCTGCATCATCAGTCCTCTTCACATGACATAAGACACTACTTAAAGCAATCAAAATTTCACAAAAATACAATTAAAATCAGCACTTAAAACTTTAAAATCATCTATAGGAAGAACTGACTAACATTTTGACAACAATGTATTACAGGGTTAGTCTAATCCACTTGCAAGGAGGGCAAACTGATGATTTATTTTTTGCAATTTAGGTTTGTTTATTCACCATGTAAACAGCTAGAGGCACAACACTAGAGAATCTCACACAGTGCTCCTTTATGCTTAAGGTTTATAGACCTCAACATATGAAGTCCCTTTTCCACAACTGTTTCCAATCTCCCAGTAAAAAAAACCTTTTAATGCTCTTTTATGTCTTATATAAAGCACTTTGAATTGGCCTTGTGTATGAAATATGCTACAAATAAAATTGCTTTGTCTTTGACTATGTTTCCCTTTTGACTTATTGGTTGTATGAGAACTACAAAGATTCAAAACCGATGTTATTCAAGGATGTTTTGTCCACATTCGATTTTGGTTTGATTTGTCACGATACTGAAAACCTGTATGGTTCGTCATATACACTGTATATACTGTGTGTATATACAGTATATATATATTTTTTTTGTTTTGTTTTTTGTTTTGATCCCACCTACCTGTGAAGCGACAGTGATTTCCTCACACACCTCCATATTTTCAAGGAAGGTTATCTGGACTTCTGCATTTGTCAAATAGAAGAGAAAAACTAAAAACACAGTCATATATAACAGGTATATATACTCTAGTCCCATTTCCATAACCAATATTTTATTGTCCTAAATGGTTGATTTTATTTAACCAGGCTTGTGTGGACTTGCTGTAATCTCACATGAGGCTGTGATTCTGTTATTAATTATTGATCAATTCGCATGATGAACTTTTAAAGATAAGCATCTCTGCTGTTAATACAAGGTTGATGTTTAACATTTATCGGGTTGAAAAAGGGAAATAATGATTCTTGAATCTCTCAAACATCTTCCGTCATGCTGTCATACAAGGACACATACTCTTCGGCTATGTGTTTACAAACTACAGCCTTGAAAATTCCTCACAATATATAATTAACAAGGTCTGTTAAGGAATTTAATATGGATGAAAAGTCGTAAATTTTATTTTAAAATGATAAGGCTCTCAGTGCAGTTCAGTTCAGCTCAAATCAGTCAAACATTTACCTCCTTCCTTCAAGCACGAGTTTACATTGTTCGATTGCCCCACGTCTTCATTCATGTGACCCTGCAGATAATAAAAATACTTATCAATCAGTACAATCAATACAGGATATCGCTTTACAAAGACCTGCTCCATATTGATGGAGTGCACAGATTCTTAACTTAAATTAGATACAGAGCATTATTTTATAGAAATGTTTAAAATTTCACACCAACCTAATTTCAAATGAAGTAAAGACCAAAATATCCCCTTCATTTAGTCCTTTTTAATAATCAGGTCATAGATAAATTGATAAATGATGATTTGATAAATTAGCACCACTGTATTTATGTGTAGATTTCACATGTTTTTCCCCATGTGTTTTCTATTTCTTGCTACAGGCAACCGTCGGTATTCATTTCATTTTTAAGCTGTGGGGTTGCAATCAAATCTTAACACTGGGTGAGTTAAATGTATTACAGGAAACGGATGTTTCTTAAATGTGGTCTCTATAATTAAAATACTAAAAAATTATTTAAAACAAACTAGCGTGTGTCTAACTGGTGGAGACCTTCTTGGGAGCGCCCTCCTCCACCACGTTAAAATCCTGCACCTGTAGACATTGGACAGCACAACTGTCAGCCACGTGCACCAATTGTCAGACTGGGATCAATCTTGTTAGCTGGATATTGTTTTCCAGTGACACAATTCACATAACCAAATCAATATTGTGTTGATACTCTTATTGATCCCTGAAGAGGAAATGAACCTTTTTTGTGTCAACTTCCACTAGGAGGTCAGAGGTTAACCAAAGAGCAGCTGAGTTTGACCGGAATTTAGTCTAGAAAAATCCAGTATACACAAATACCTCTCTAAATATCAATTATACCAATAGACTTTTCTTTATTAATTAAAGTGTTGATATTATAACATGTGTAAATATTACATTTACGATACTGTCACTGTAATCCATTCAAACTAAATTATATGTTATATCTCTCTCTTCCACTCCTCTCTCTGGTCATTTTCTTTACCTGCTCCATCCTGTCTCTCTCTGTGATCACGTTCACCCCCAGGGTGTGGAAGGGCGTGGCCACCTCCCCCATGGTCAACTGAATAGGCTGCTTCTTAAACATCATGATGTCGCTGACTCCCTCCCTGAAGCCGGGGGGCTGGTAGTCATGCGGAGTGACTGGGCAATACGGAACAATTTATTGTTATGATTATCATAGGGAATTTTGCATGATGTTGAAATGTTGTGTATCACTGTTTTTTATCTATACATCATGTAACATCGCCCATGATTATCATGATAATCACAGGGAAAGAAAAGCAGGTTTTGCAATGACTTCACAATATCTGCTTAATATATTTAATATATATCAATATATTAGTTATTAATACATGAATTTATATATTACTAATATATTAATCGCATGTTAAAGAATCACCAGAGATTGTGTGTCTTCACATTGAACTGTGTGGCAATTAGGGATGCAAACGCACCATCTTTCAGAAAAGGTGCAGAGTACTTGATCTTGGGGTACTTCTGATACAGATACGAATGCTGTATATAATATTTGGGAGACCCTGTGTTTATTTTCAGTAAATGATGGATTTGATGCTTTGTTAAAAACAGGGCACAGATCTCATTAACAGTATCTGTTCATCCCTTTAGTAAAATTGATCAGATTATCAGTAACCGTTACTATACATATACAGTACAGTCACGAATATACTAAGAAAATAGAGAAAATGTTAAAAAGGCAAACGCTAAGCATTCACATAAAAGCCAGTGTAAACAAATGCTCTCAAAGTCGATTTAAAAGATGACACTGGTTGTGGTAGCCTGATCTCCTCAGGTAGGTCATGGGGACATTTCAGGCCCTAACGGCAAAGCATGGTTTGTCTTAGTCACACACGCACAGTTGAAACACATTTGAAAGTAAAATTCCATATCAGAAGTAGCTTCTCATCTTCAGTGCATCGTATTTCATGAACCCAGTGAGAACATTAATTCTAGCTTCATGAAATCAATATATTTTATAAAAAAATCACTGGAAATTACCCCTAGTTATGCCGCAATTAACCAGAGAGCATGAGGGCGGCCTCTGCCAACTCCAAGGCAAAATAAATCTTTAATACATGTAATATAAGAGACAAGCTCTGTAATGTCCCAATGTCCTAGAACAGTGTTGTTCACTAGATCTCAGATGTACATAGGCAAGGGGCATTCTATGGGCTTTCATTCGATTCAGAATAACACACCAGTTATTTTATGAAACATAAATTATACTCAAATTTTTACTTAACTTCAGCTTTACTGTCTGTTTACCTTCGTTTGTGGGTTTTCTTCTTCTTTAAAAAAATGTTTTTGCTGCGCCTACATTGGCCTCTAGAGGCCGCCATTGACCCCAGTGCAGCACAACGAGGAGCACAAGAATGGTTTGACCAAAACAGCTAACTTTTTAGGAATGGCCATGGTTAATCAAATATTTGAATATTTAATTATATTCAAATTGGGTACAAGGGAATTTGATGAGAAGTTTTGTTTTGTTTGTTGACCATGACCTTAGAATTTCTAAGTGTGTATTACCCTCATTGCAGAAGGCCAGCTTCATGTTGAGATAGACGTTGTCTGGTAGAGGCCCCAGGTTCTGCATCAGAGTGTAGAGCTTTCTCAGCATCAGGACACACGCCTTCTTAGTGTCGCTGCATGCCATGGTCACTTCGTGGTTGTTACTAAGAGAGATTTTAAGAATCATGGGAACTCAATGTGGACGTGTTCAGACCAACCTTATTTATTCACACTGATTTTACATTAAATGTAACTGCCAGTTGTCGCCATGTGAATGTCAACTACACACTTTGAAGGGGGAAAAAATAGCAACGCAGTAAAAACAAAGTGTTGGTTAATTGAAATGTTAGTTCACAGCAGTTCAGCAGATTAATGCAGGGGTCACAGCACATCCTTGTCAGATTCTATCCTAGGTGGCATAAGCTTTCTTAACTGGGCTGAATATGAAATATATTGATGTCTGAGGTTGACGCAGACAGAGATAAATTCTGCACAGGGCAAATCTCCAAAAGGCACATACGCAATTGTTCAATTACACAGATTAGAATGTAGGACGAATGCTGCACCACAGCCTCTCGCATCCTCTCACAGCAATTTCTTTAGGTCTGTTGCATGCGGATGGTGCACCAGTTCGCACTTATGTTTTGCGTAATCAGTAGGAGGAGAGAGGATGACAGGCGTGGGAGGTGAGTATTTGCAGGGGATTCTTCATATGCAGAGCAAAGCGCTCCCTTCGGTTCACGAAACATCCATTATTTACGAGTGCACACTGCAGTGATATTTTCTTTTTGATTTTTTAATCATTTCCATTTCCACTTTACTCAATACATTATCTGTAAATCCAAACATACAGCTACCTTTTGAGGTCCAGTTGAGGTCCCTTTGTAGTGTACCGGATCTTAAATTGGTAGAATTCTGTGACCCGCTTAAAAAGGATAAAGAGGGATATTTCAGAGTGAAATTGTGTGACGCTACAGGTGTTACAACAGGTGACTGTGAAACAAAAGCAAGTGCAAAAGTTCTGGTTGAAATTACCTGGGAATTTTCTGCATCAGTGTATATCTAAAATGAAACAAGAGAGAACATATTTAAGATACAGGCAATGAGGAGAAAAAACTATGGCCCACTTTATTGTTGAAAAATACTCATCAAAATGTGCCAAAGTTCATATAATCACAATTCATGAAATAGAGTTTAAGGATTTCCACTGAGACTCAACTTGACCTGACATGTATACATGGAAATTCCAACATAATATATGTTAACAGGCAACAGGATACTCACACACAAAACAGCTACCCGTAGCTGGGGGGGGGTTGATAAAGAATGAAAAAATCATTATGACAAAACTTAAAATGTGAATCAGGGCTGAGCTGGCTTGTTGGGAAAGGCTAATGCGGCTATGTCTGGTCTATTACATGGATACAGTATAACCGTTTTTAAATGCCGCATGAAACAAACAATTTTGAATTAGAAAGTCCAGAGTTGTGGAAAAAGGGTGGATGACTTACATACTTCCTCTGAATGGCGTCAAAGCATCCCTGCATCCTGAAGGGAACAAACCAAATTAACACACTTACATACATACACTTAGTGACACCATAACTTTAGATGGACAGAGTGAGCCCTGAGTCATAATGATAAAACTGAGTGTTCTCTGGTACCTCTAAACTACCAGTGTTTATTGTGTTTGTTTGTGTGTGTGTGTGTGTGTGTGTGTGTGTGTGTGTGTGTGTGTGTGTGTGTGTGTGCGTGTGTGTGTGTTCAGGAGCATAG
>OMKR01045045.1:0-12212 GCA_900302355.1 Cyttopsis rosea | reverse complement strand
GTGTTGTCAGTACCACAAAGATCATTAAAAAAATATCTTGTTTTTTAGGGTGACCTATTCTATCCTAATACATCACTGGAGCCTTCAGGACATTATGAAGCAAAAAGCAAGTTACACCATTGACATTCGAGGCTTGTTTCATCATTTCTCCGGCCTCTAAAACGCCATAAAAACTAAATATATTGCATTTTTCTGCGAGACATGATGAAAATAAGGGTCTGTCTCTGTGTCTCTCCATCCCTATTACCTGGCATCAAAGGGCGAAGAGTGTTATTGCGACTTGTCACAGCAGGATACAAATGTCATATTAATAAAATATATATATTTATACGTCTTGGACCATAGCAGAATGGAATAAACTGATAACATTTGACAAAAACAAAACTGCTCTCGATGAAGACAGCTTTGTATTAGTTTTCCGAGAGGCTGTCACCACGTCGAAGCAGAGACATTGAAATGTGTGGGATTAGAAAAAAACGAAACCCGAATTATCATAATTTAATAAAAACGATGGGAAGCGACTTTTTTCTTTAAGTCAGGGCTGAGATAGTTAATGCTGATGGATTTGATTTGAATTTCCTCATATTTTCATCTCTAATATGAACATAGACATACAGGATAAATGGATTAAATTTATATAGGATTAGTTATTATACCGTATGCTTAGAATCTCCCCATATGTCTCCTTGTATATACTGTGTGTGTATGTATATATATATATATATACACACACAGCAGTTGGTTCCACATCCAAGTGTGTTACACCATCAGAAAGCTGAGACCCTAAGAAATCATTTGAGATGCAGCTTAACACTGTATGTCAATCTTTTCGATCAATTAAAAAGTAATAAACATTATATTTGTAATTGCACCTAATAAGATTAGTAATATTTTGAGTATAAAGGGGCTTTAAACATTATCCTCATGCCTAATGATGCCATTCCCATGTGCAATTATGTGTGATTAATTGCTGCACCAAGTTGTGGGTTGATACCATTAATTACACAGCTTTGATACACTTTCTAGCCATTTTTGACTACCTGAGAATGGGGAAAAGGGTCAAAAATTCCCCCACAGCTGTGACGCAGCACCAATAACTTTTGAAAAATGGAGATTTGTGTGATTTTGACAATTTTAACGATATACATTTACATGCATTACATACATTTACTTCTTTTTTTTGTGCTGTTTTTTTTGTGCTTTTTTTTGTGCTTGGCATACAACAGAGTATTTGTATGCCGTTGCATCTAGGACAGAGTTGATCTGCAAGTGGAGTTCAAATTCTCGACCTGCAATGCCGCTCTGTATTCATTCTTTAATCAACAAATGCTGCTGTACTCTATCTGTACTCACTTCCGTGTTCTTGCGAGATCACAGCATGCTCCTCCTCACAGCCTCTCTTCCTCCCATACATTTTCTGAATGGTCTGGGTGTCTGGGATTCTGGGTCTAGAGTTTCATGAGGCTGTGATTATCCTAGAGGTCACAACAGGTCATTTTATACAGGAAGGTCAAGTAAAACAAAATGCTGTCATCACATTGAAATGGTTACTATGAGGCCATATTTCATCCCACATGAATGCAATTGGGCTCTTTGGATTCACAAGAATCTCTTCTAGCAATACCCAATTCATACAATTCCATGACTGTTTAGGCACCACAGTGTGCAGAAAAGTGGGCAAAGAAAAATGGGCGAGCGAAAACATATTTTCGTCTAAATGCAGGCTCTGGCGGTTCTAATGAGCCCAGTTTCATCCATATATCTTGATGTGAGGGGTCAGGGGACCCGTTTGAAAATAGTCAAGCCCATTTACATTTGTCAAAAAAGATTGCCGACTTTTGAGCTACGATACGCCCGCTTCCCAGCGAGTTAGCATGACATGCTAAGCGCCTACGGATAGGCCCGGCCGTCTGTTGGTGTAGGAAGCTAACGGCTAGCTTCAAAAGTTATTCCAAACTACGCCGCGATCGGCTTAACATCTGAGGCTTGGCTGGTCGCTGCTGCGTCGGTGATCGGTGGTGGTCCGAAGTATAGCTCATAGGGAAGTCGTAAGAGTTCTCAAAGCGGCAGAGTTTCAAAATGGTGCGGAAACAAAGGACGAAACTAAACGCGAGGGAAGCAAAGCCACACGAGTGACAAACAAGGCGGAAGTTTAGGGAAGCTCAAGAGAGCGTTATGTGGAGAAAGTGCCTGCAGGTAAGGTACAATGAACAAAACAAAACAAAATGAACAATAGTACAACTATGCAAAACACATCACTGAACCTGGTACGTGTCTTCTTGATTGTGGCTGCTACATTGCCGCAGAGGGTAAAACATAAAACACTTTGTTTTCTTCTCTCCAGCAATAAACTTTGTATAAGAGTGTGAGTTTCACTATCTATTGTGGTAACATCTGTGGAGTGATATTGTATCACTTTCATTCGATTTTACATTTTATTTCACATTATTTCTGAACTTGAGGTAGTAACTCAGTCTTCCATAGATGGGTCTGTGTTACACATGGCCCTCCTTTGTTGTGGAAATTCACAAGGAGGGGGGAGGCCGTGTATTTGCACATGAAGGGGCAAATGGCCCGAGAGAGGGTTCGGTGGTCTTTGATCTCCGACCAGCGTCTGACCCTGCTGGGTTAGCTCTGGTTGAACCCATAGGTTTGTTTCACAAGCAATTGTTATCTCTTATGGTATTGTCCTGACCTTCCGGCCAGGTCTGGTGGCTCCTTCCTCAGCAGGGGTCGTGGTGGGGAAGCGGTTAAACCATCTCTCTCTCGGATGGTCTTCTTCTTTCATCAAAAGGAAGATATTTTATTCCACTTCTTTCATCAAAAGGAACATATTTTATTCCACAACTTAGACATAGTGTGTCGGAGGGACTGTTCCTGGTACAAGGGTAACCACCCTCGATCTGTATGAATTCCTCACAACCTTAGGTGTAAATGTTGGGTTAGGACGTAATACCGCGCTGCTGAGATCGCCATTAATGGCCAAGCAGACAGGTTGCACGGACAGAGCGCACAGGTCCCCAACACGCTTTGCAGAGGTCAGAGCGATAAGCAGCACCGTCTTAAAGGACATCAGCTTCAACGGGATCTGAGACACAGGTTTGAAGGGCACACTACAGAGCATGTCCAGAACCAGCTCCAAGTCCCACTGAGGAGTGACCGCAAGATGAGATGGTGCTTTACGAGAGGGTGACTAAACACCGGACCGTTAGTGATACCCTCATGACAAGCCGAAATCACCACGCGTACACTCTAATGGTGGATGCCGCACATTGCTCGTCCATGAGAGACTGCAGGAATTTCAATATAGGAACGACACTGCAGCACAGGGGGGTCAACATCACTGCGCCCATTTCCACAGTCTCACGGCCACGTAATGGAGCGCTGGTGACCTCACACCCCCCTGGCAGTTGTTGTAAGCCCTGTACCAGTGGTTCAAAGTGCTTCAGGACCAGTAACACAGTCTCCAGCTCCAGGAGGTTGATGTGCCGTGTGGACGGAGGACGGACGCCTGACCGCGACAGGTCCCGCCCCATCTCGTCAGGGAGGCGTCCATGAAAACCTGTGCGGCCCAGACGCACGTCCTGTGTGAGAGTCTGGGGATCTCTCCAGTAGGCTCGATCCCTGTCGACCACGACCATCACCCGCAGTCGGTGGCCCACCGGGTTCAACCAGAACCCTCCAAATCACAGCTGGATACTGCACATGTGTAGGAGGCCCAACAGCTCTACCGGGTGGGCTGCTGCCAGTAGCCCGAGCAGCTTCATGATGGTCCGCGCCGTTACTGAGTGACCAATCCAGACACGCCTGAGGGCAGATATAATGTCCGCTCTCCATGGTTCGGACAACTGGGCCTTCATCTGCACGGTGTCTAATTGTAGGATTGCTCTTCTCTCAGTTTATCGCAAACCCCAAGTCTGTGAGGTGTGCAATCACGAGCTTGGTGTGGGCGACCGCAAACTCCACAGAGGGAGCCAGGACCAGCAGGTCGTCAAGTTACATCCGAATTCTGACCCCTTAACGATGCAGCATCAAAAGTGCCACCTCGACACAGCAGGAGAACACATGCGGAGTGAGCTTGCAGCCGAACGGTACCCTGGTATACTCATAGCCAATTCCCTGGAAGGCGAAACGGAGGAACCTCCTGTGTTTCGGCGCTATTGAGCCGTGGAAGGACTGTAGGCGTCCTTCAGGTCGATGCTTGCACAGAAATCGCCCTCGTGGATCGCCCGCAGCAGCACCTTCAGGGTGAGCATGCGGAATGGATAAAACACTATGTGGCGATTCAGTGTGCGTAGATCCAGGATCGGACTCGTCGAGACGGCAGCAAGATGGCTGTAACGCTCGTTCCGGCGGGAGCCAACAGGGAGCCGTGCTCTTCCCTGCCAACGGCAGGTGTAGCGAGAGCTGTCTCCTGTCCTCCTCTCTCCCGGACGCAATAATCCTAACCCACCGTAAATGAGTGTGATCATTTTCAACCTGTACTACACTCTTTGCCTCGGGAGAAGGAATGAACTTTCTCCACCCTGTCCGCGTGTTCCTGGCTCCTGGCATCGGTCTGGCGGTGGTGGTGCACCGCTGGCCGCTCTCAGCTCCACGGCTCACAGCTTCGCTGTCAGCACCGTCCTCACCCGAGGCTACAAGGTCTATTGAATTCAATTTTTTAAAATAATTTTTGAATTGTAAATAATCATACGCCATGATCACGACCCCACAATTCCGGAAAGCCAGCATCGCGGCATGCTGTCTAAAATCACATACCGGGGCCGCAATATGCCGCCATTGTCTGGTTCAGTGTAAAAAGGCAAAGCCGCGACATACAGTAGATGGGTCGTCTTCTCGGCATTATTGCGGGATCTCTGTATAAAAGGGGGCAGTATGTGATGATCAGTGCAATGATTTCACCTCCATTTGTATATTCCTCCATTTTCTATGTTGGAATTAAAGCTGCAGTAGGCAGTTTTTAGGAAAATTAATGAGACAGTAAGGGCTGTGATCGCACAGCGGGGGGGGCACGGAAATACTCCGCTGTGATTCTCCGCTCTCTCTGACCACAGGGAGTCTGATCACACAGCAACTTTTTTTTTTTTGATTGGGTGGGCAAGACGCACGTTTCGTCGGCCGTGGTATCACCCCCCAGGCACGGCAACTTGCGTAATTACGCACGGTGCTGGTGCCCTGCCCCGTTCCTGTGTGTGCGTTTTCAGCATAATGCGCTCCGCTGTGGAGTAGACACAGTGAGTGCACGTGCACGCACATCTGCATTTGTAGAACAGCCAATAGGAACGCCCTCTCGTAGGAAGTCTCCCGTCACGGGCAAGATTTTCTAAAGCCTTTAAACAGACCTAAGAGTAGGTGCAGAAGTCTAGTTTCCTCTCAGACCACTTGAATTACAATATGCTGAAAGGTTATTATGGAATTTCTGCCCAATGACGCCAAAAGCTCCATAAGCTCTGGGTCCATTTCACAAAACACTCTTACTCTCTTACTACACTATGTTGTGTTTGTTTTTGTCTTTTTTTTTTACCACATCCTGAGCAGGAGGATGCGAGCTGTCCGACAAGGGCGCAGAAGCAGGGACGAGCGGGCCCATCCCAGAATCCAGAACGGCAGTGGAGTGTAGAGACAGCCGGATGTGGAGGAGCGTGGTAATCGGAGAGCAGGAGCATCGCATTGACATGAAGTGTATCGAGCCTTACATGAGGGTTGTCTCACACGGAGGTAAAAACAAAACACACACACACACACACACATCAATCAAATCTGCCACCAAACGTTATTGGGAAAACAGATACTTGATCCATGACTAGTATACAGAAATGTACAGGAGAAAGATCAAGCCATACACTGATGGAGTTGATGTTTATTCGGGAATATTAGATCGGGAATATTGTTAGTAGACGTATTTATAATTTGTTGTTGTTGTGAGTTTGCTGCCCGTATTAAAGCCCCTTATATTGATCCTACTACTGGTGACTGTTAAGCGATAAATGTCGGACTCTATCAGTCATCGTTGGTTGTAATCTGAATCACACCTTATTTGTTATCAAAAAGTTCATATAATTTTTGGAATCAGGTAGCGGTGCAAATTTGCGATGTTTTTTATTTTCTGGTGACATGTGACTTAAACATCCTGGGAGTATATTCCCTAAAGGTCACTAGAATTAGGCGGCTATAAGCGCAATAGCCTACATCTGGCGGCACGGTGGCTCAGTGGTTAACACTGTTGCCTCACAGCAAGAAGGTCCTGGGTTCAATTGTTGGCCAATTGTTGGTTCAATTGGGCACTGTTGGCCAATCAGGGGCCAAAGTGGCCAGGATGGGATAAATGCAGAGACTGTATCTCATCACCACTCATGTGTGTCACCCTCCACATGTCTGTGATTAATAAATCATTCTTCTTCTTAAATAATCTGTATTCACAGCCTTCAAGAAATATCAAATATATGATCATTTTGAGCACTGTTCCTGTCTTCTCGTTTCTAGGTTACTATGGTGACCAGAATGCCATCATTGTGTTTGCAGCCTGTTTCCTACCGGACAGCAACTGTGAAAACTATAACTATGTCATGGAAAACCTGTTTCTGTGAGTAAAGACAAATCCTCTCACACACGTCACAAGCTTCCTCACAGAATCCTTCCTTCAGAATTCTGGATTTTAAACTGCCTAGTCTGCTAGATTAATCTTATCACTTTCAATTATGTTAATCAAAATGATATTTAAGTTATTGTTACGACTTATCTACTTAAACGTAACATTCTTAATTTTTGTAAAGCAGATTTTGACCAAAATGAGATACAGATACACTCTACAGAGCACATGTATATTCATTTTTTTAACAAAAATTATTTTTAATTTCATTTGGACTGGAAGTCTCCCTCCTTCTCGCAGTGCTTTCAAAACAATTTTCTTGTTTTCATTCATGAATTCATTTTTCATGCAGAGCAAAAATGTTCGAATTGCCCAATTCTAGTGTGTGTATGTCTTACCCTGATAGTGAGTAAAGTAAACAGAAATTTTAATATTTTAATATGAATATCCTAAACTCATGTTATGGCATTGCTATTTTTCCTATTGTGTGTATGAAGGTATGTAATCAGTACTCTGGAGTTGATGGTCGCAGAGGACTATATGATAATTTATCTAAATGGTGCCACACCTCGAAGAAGAATGCCTGGCTTTAGCTGGATGAAGAAATGCTACCAAATGATCGATAGGAGGTAACACACGTGTGAAACATGCACCCAAAAACACACACAAATGTGCATATGGAAACTCTCACTGGCACATGCATAGGAATAAACAATTGTGCATACATACATTTCCAGATAAGCACACACACATATGACATATGAGCAGAGGCACAACAAACATGAAAATCCGAAAACTCACACACATACTGATACTCATACACCCAAACATACAATGATGAAACTTCGAAGGTCCTTATCTAGTGTAATTGAATGTAATTGAACATTTTCCACTAGACTTTCAGTAGAAATTACAAAAGCAAAATAATTTCAAATAAATTGCACTACTTATAGTGTGAGGCTTTAAAATCAATCAATAATTTGTGCCGTCTTCGATCTTTAGGTTGGCTTTTATGATGACCATGTTTTATACTAAGCCAGGGCTCAACACTGACTTTTTAAAGCGGTTGCCAGGCTGGCAACCAGGCATCAGCAGTTGGTTGCCAAAACTAAAAATATGGTTGCCATTTTTATTCACCTTATATTTTGAGGAATTCAGGTACTATGCAGTTGTACGTCCTTAATAATGAAAATGTGACATAAAAGAATGTTGTTTATAAAGCTTTATTACAGTAACAGAACAAAATTCTTTGTAGTTTGTGTTTTATCTGATACTTTACAGAATTTTAATCTTCAGAGGGGAAGGAACACAAGTCAAGTCAAGACAGACAAGAGCTGTGATAACACCAACTGGTCACTCTTGACCTGATCTGTCTCCGTCTCTCTCTTACACCCACATGTACTGTATATGCTCACGACACACACAATAAGAATCTCAACTGTCCTGTGTGTCCCCACATTGGTAACATTGGTAAATTCTAACTTTCATCTTTCCATTTCAAAGTAGTTCTCCACCAGATGGGGTCTGGGCCATGCTCATTATTAATGCTGTCTGTCTATAAAGAGAAGAACTGCTTATTGTATTGTAACGGCTATATTTTGACAAATGTGACCAAATTGACAAAGTCTAAAACAAAAGAAATTTCCTGTATATTTTTATTTTATTTTAGTTAGTTTTGCAAGTAGGTAATATTGTTTCCGTTTTCGTTTTTTTTCTAGTTTTTATTTTCAGTTAACTAAAATGTTTTTTCATACCTAGTTTTAGTTTTTAGTTTAGTTTTAGTTAACTGTACAGGGATGCAAACACATGTATGGTGAAAAAAGAGAGAGCTACCCGAAGTCGCCATACACAACCAGTGTTTCCCACAGGTCTGAAATATACTTGTGGCGGTCGCCGACGTTTTTTCCGAGTTTCCCATGAACGCATCACTTCCAACACGCATTACAGTTTTCCGAGCCCGTGAACGCAGCATTGCTTCCAGCTTTGGACGCCTTCAACCGGAGACTAGAGCCGTGTCCTTAGTCAGTTAGTGTCTTAGTCCTAACGTATGGAAAGCCTGGGAAAATACGCCTTATCACGGCAAAATGGACCACATAAAAAACACGTCAAAATTTAAATTTTATTAGATTTGGCTTTTCAAAGGTCCATTCATATTTTCCAGAGTCTTATTGAAATTGTGTCAACGGGAGTGCTTATTTAAACCTGTACTCACTTAATTGTTGTTGTAGCAGTTACAAATTTTAATAATTATAAATCGCACTCGTCAATATTGATCAGTCTCGTAAAATTTGGCGTAAGTTCTGAATTCAGGCATTTATGTATCTGATCTGCAGACGGTGCAACACTCATGCAAGACTCAAATTATCCACAGACCCAGATCTAATGCAATAAATAGAACCTTTATTTTAATAAAACATTAATTTATAATAAGAATATGAGGTAGTCGAAATAAGAAATAAACAACAAAAATAAATGAATAAATGAAAGAGGTCATTAAATCAATAGTCACTGGATTTGGTCATGGTGATAAAGTATGTGAGGGGGGTTGCTTGGTTGATTTACAAATAATTGCGGGGAACACATTCCAACAGTGGACACCACGGCCGGCTCCCTTTGAATGCATTTATTTTTTACGTGGTCCATTTTGCCGCGTTAAGGCGTATTTTCCCAGGCGGTTTTGTCCCCAATGGCTTTCCATACTAACGTAATATCAGAGAACGAGTCCACTAGTTAATCGATGGCGGATGGCGTTGTTCTCTCGGACGGATGAAAAATAAAAATACAAAATGTTGAAGTGGGTTGTCGCACCCAAGAAATGCATTCAAACGTGAGGTTAAGACATGAGACTTAACATACTAAGATCGGACATTTATCTCTGTAGGGGACCCGAGCCCCACGAGTTCAGGGGAAGGACACATGAGTTTGGCGTTAATAACATAATAACAGGCAGTGTTTGCTTAGCAGACGAGGGGAAGCCGGCGCTGATCAGTCCCGACGCCGCCTAACTCCTCCCCCTCGTCTGCCACAATCTCCAAAGTGTTACTGTAAATTAGCCTATGATAAGTTAATCGAGCAAACGTTACCTCCTGCATATGCCTGATCCGTCCTGATTCTGGTACCGACTGTAACAGCACCCTGAAATTCAAGTTCAAGTTCAAGTTTCAAACTTTATCGTCCCACGAGGGGAAATTTGCTTTGCAGCCAGGGTAACACACAACAACCGAGTACAATGGACAACAACAGCGGCGCAAAAACATTAAAACAATAAAATCAACAATAAACAATAAAACAATAAAAAACAATAAACACAATAAAAATCCAGAGCTAATGCAGGGAAATGGAAATACATACCACGTTCAAAACTGCAAATGAGCAAAATGTGCAAAATTGGTGCAAGGAATGCAGCCAGAGTGCTATTTGCCATTGAGCATATCAATAGCACTTGGAATGAAAGAGACATGGATCTTGCATCTTTTGCTTTTCATCTGTACGGGTGCCCCGAAACAACGGCCTGACGGCAAAAACTTAAGCTCCCTCTGGAGTGGACGGTCCTGGCAATCCAACATGGTATTAGCCCTCCTCAAGACCTGCCTTTTATAAATGGCCAAAAGCTTGGCCTGACACCTCCCTAAAATCTTATTGGACAGATTTAGGTTTCCAGACCAAGCAGCGATACAGAAGGTTCAAACAGATTCAATAAAACTCCTGGAAAAAAGAGTCATCATCTCGGAAAAGACATTAAAAGAGTAAAATTTTCTCCCCCGGGGCAGGAATGCGGCCGGTCTTGCTGTGTGCGAATGTTAAAAAATGTTTATTTCTATACTTAGTTTGTCCCCTTATAGAGTGAATCTAACAAACTGTTCGGAATATAATCTACATTCTACATTAATCAGTGGTTGTTAAGTGATATGCATTTTTTAAATTAGTATTTGTTATAATGAGTATTATTGCTGTCTTTGTCAGTCCAACTACACTTTTTATTCTAATTATGTTTCGTCTCTTGTCGGCATAGGTTAAAGAAGAACCTCAAACTGTTCATCATTGTTCATCCTTCTTGGTTCATAAGGACAGTGCTGGGACTCACCAGACCCTTCATAAGGTCGTACAATGACGGAATTCTTAATTTACGCAAACTAATCCAGGCATTAAGCTGTCTGACAGAAATATAGAAATGGAAAGAAAGGTCTTCTTCCTTAGGTCTTCCTCATCTCTCTCCACATCAGAGCTGATTGCGTTTGTTTCGGTGGTTGAGGAAATGAATCTTTACACAACATTTAAACTTTCTTTAACTGTAAAAAGTTGAAACAGTTTCCAACTTGCATTTCTCAATTCTCCAGAATGGTTGGCTACTGTTGATGGAATTGATGAATAAAACAATAGACATCCTTTATTTTTTATGCTAAAAAAGGCCCTAATTAATTCATGTTTATGATTTATAATACATCCACAAAGCCAAATAGCCTCGCCAATATCTCCAATCAAATATAGCAGATTTCTATCTTATGAAAAAAGGAACTAAATTGCTCACAATTTATCTTATTCCTAGTAAATTATGATTTCACTGATATATTGGCAAACTAAATTATAGGTTTCCAATCCAATCCAATCTAGATTATGGATGTGAAACCACTTTATAGTTTTGCATTTAATTTACATTTGTTTAAAGCAAAACTTCTATGCATTTTGTCCTTTCAGCTCGAAGTTCAGCAGTAAGCTCAAGTATGTGCACAGTCTGGCGGAGCTGCGAGGAATGATCCCAATGGAGTACGTCCACATTCCACCAAGCATTGTAAAGTGAGTCCTCATTTATGAGCCCTGTCTGAGTATCATGATGGACGTTGTTGAAAATATTGGCAGCCTCGCATTTTGATGGGTCACATCAATATCACTCAATATCACCCGAACCCAATATCACTCACTCACTCACTCAATCAATCACTCACAACCGGTTTTAATGGAGAAGAGATTCCATTCTGCCGCTTTGTGTCACCCGTGTGCACCACACTGAGCATGAAGAAACGAAAAGCTGAGAATTTGTCTGAGGAGGTCAGAGAGAAGATAGTCGCCAAGCAAGCCGAGAGACCTTGATGTTCCATGTTATCTAGAAGTTTAAGACCCGTGGCGCTGCGGCCGACCTCCCTGGACCTGGACTCAAGAGAGAAGTTGATCAAGCATTGCGGCAAAGCATTGAACCACCTGCACCAGCCAACATCCTTCTGGGAGAATGTCCCGTGAGTCCGAATTTGAGCTGGTTGGTAAATCACACCAACTCTATGTTTACAGAAAACAAAATTAAGCCTGAAGTGAAAGAACGAAGCAGTCGAATATGGTGGAGGTGGAGTTGGTGGATGTTTTGGGGTTGCTTTTGCTGTCTCTGGTACCACATCTCCGTCGACGATCATGGGTCTTCTGGCGGGACAATGACCAATGAAAGGCGGGTGGGGGGGTCTCGTCCGAAATCTGACAACTGGAGCAGTTTGCAGAAGCAGAGTGAGCCAAACCGCCACCCGAGAGACGTAGGAATCTCAGTAATGGCTTTAGGAAGCACTTGATTAGTTATTTTCTCCAAAAGAAATATGAAATATTTGACAATCATGAAACATTTTGTAAACGCCATTTC
>OMKR01045044.1:0-12148 GCA_900302355.1 Cyttopsis rosea | reverse complement strand
ATATAATTTCAGTTTTGGGTCATCAATTTAGACTGAGACACGTTTTGTTTTGTTTTGTTTTATTTGTTTTGTTTTGTTTTGTTAATTGAAAGGAAACCGTTTTATTTTTTATTTTTTATCAAACACACCATGCAGATACAGTAAGTCCTTCTTTTCCTTCCTCCACATATTCTGATCACTCCCTGTGTCTCTAACACATCCACCTGACACATTACACACTTTATATTTGCCTTTCCTCTCTGGTGTATCGCCATGAAGTGGAGGCACAGATGAGAGTCTATATTTGATTTATATTCTCCTTCTACCAGAAGGAGAGAAGGTGGTTTGTCCAGGAATCACACTGCCCTGGATTACTTTTCCGGGGCTGGGGTTATCTCTGCGTCTGGATGATAACTTGGGGCTGATTGATTCATTAATATTTCATCAATCACTTTCCTTCCTTTACCACCTATTTGGTTATAAACAGGTGCCGTGGACCTTTCTTTACCAAGCCATTTGTGCTCCTTGGCTGGTGTTCAGTGGTGTTTCATGCAGAAAATCAAATCATGTTTTAGAAAACAGTCACAGCTCAGAGGAATTGGAGAACATCCCTCTGGTCAGGCAGAAAATACATATTCTGCATGTCCGGAGGGTTGTTCCTTTGCACTCTGGTTTCATTTAACATAACTGGACAATAATCCAGTTGGACGTCAAATACGAATGGATGTCATGAGGGTCTGCAGCTGAAGTTCTGCGCCACAGAATTTATCTCAGCTAAAAAAATTGCTTTCCCTAACAAGGCCCAGCAGTGCTTTGAAAATACGAGCAAGACAAAATAATATCAAAACAATATCAGGTATATCAGGTATAAACATCCCCAGCGAGGTCAATGGTTCAGCTGGCCATTTTTCCTTTAATTTATTTAGGCTGTTAATGATAGGCTATCAGATTCCTATCACTCTTTCCTGCCCTCTCCCCTCTCTCGCTCCCTGCTCTAGCCTGGAGGACTGTTTTTTCCACCAGCATCTGGAGACGTTCTGTTCGATGGGCTCCATTCTTACAGCGGCATGCGCTCAAGCGAGCGTGCTCGAGGCATGGGCGCATAAACGTGCCCGGCCCCTTCACAGGGATCCCGGCGACGCTGGTCCGGGTAGGAGGGAGGGATGGAGGGATGGAAAGTGAGAACAACACAGCAAGAGTGCACCAACTACACAGGATTAAATTTCATTTCAAAGTCTTGCAAACATTCACAGTCTCTGCGCCACACTCGCTGTTCTCGCATCTTTCCTTTCCTTCCTCTTTATTTTTTCCCTCCACTGATGCCACTTCTATCTCCTCCTTTCCTCAGTCTCTGTCTCTCTATGCATCTCTCTGTTTCACCCTCACTCTATCTCCTCGCGGTAAGGGGCAGCTCCCTTGGGCTTGGTCAGGTTGTGTAAATACGATGGAGAAGGGCAGAGTTGAGATTGGTGAGATGGGTTTAGAGGGAACGCTAACATGGGGCCCACGGCGGCCGTGTGCTGCCTGGGACGGGTTCAGGAGAAGATAGAAAAAATAAAGGTGTCCACTCCGCCTTGTAACAGGATCATAAAGACACAACAAAGTTCTGTGGTCCATAGCCAGGTCTCTTTCTTCACAGGGGGGGACTGAAGGAGGGCGAGGGAGGGATTGGTGGCTCTCCGTGGTTGTCAACTGGGGTTTAATGTGGAAGCACAGCAGCTGAGCAGATCTATTTTCAGCGCATTTTAGAGGATACTTGTGGACAACTGCAGGCTTTCATGCCCGAGTCACCAATTATTGCCTCTTACCTCTAATAGCCATGTGTCATTTCTTTTGACAGAAAAGAGAGGGCGAGAGAGAGAGCTTTAATATCTACTCCTTCAACATTTGAGCACCTCTCATACGTCCACTGTGTGAACATTACTGGGAGCGTTTTGATTTGTAACGTAATGCCTAACATGACAGAAGCCGAGATAAAATCTATTTACTCCGCTCTGCATTCATCCTCGTGCATCAATCTTCCGAAGAACACATCAGTGGTCTTTTCGAGACACCTAAGCTGGTCATTTATTAGCAAAGTCCCTCTAGTAGTCTATTGACAACATTATTTGACTGACTTAACTCATCAGGCCTTCCCAGATTTGCTTTGAAGACTCCCCTGCCTCCTCGGCTATTGATTGTGTGTCTGTGAATTTGGGACTTCTCATGTCTGGGGCTGTGTTTGCTGTTTTGCTGTGCAGGTATTGAATCAATGTGTTTGTGTCGGCAGAGGGGAAGCTGCGGCCGGGCCTGAAGCTAATCTGTAGATGATAATGGGATTGTAAGCGTCTGGCAGAGAGATAGAGGTAATGAAATGTGGTTGTTAGAGAGCTTCTAACTGACACCTACATTACAGGATACAGACCGCAACCCTGTGAGCTTTTTCTGGAATCGCCTTACACCACACTGCGCGCATGTCTGTGTGTTTGTCTGCGTATGTAAGTGTATTCACTGGTGTTGATGTGGAGATGCTATTTTCAGACACTTCCTACTCCTGACAAGAAGAGAGGCATCAGGATTTCACAGTCTAGTCTCGTTGCTCGTCCTCATTAGCGCTGCTGCTGGCGCTCTGGCACTGCTTCTGCGATAAAATGAAACGACAACTTTACCAGAGTACGTTACAGCGGGAAAGGCGTGGCTAACCCCTGCATTTCCTGCGCTGCCGACAGTTCTTATCTTTGAAGGCAGAATTATAGTGTCATGTGACCCCCGCTGCTTTCAAACACAAAAAAACATCCGTCTGTTTATTTTTATGCATGTTCCTGGGAGATAGAGCTCAGCTCTACTCTAAGTGTAACGGTTCGGAACTCGGACCCAAATGCAGACACTGAGGCAAATACGGCAAATTCAATAAAGGTAGAAGAATAGAAAAACAGGCAGGCAAAAAGGCAGGCCTTGAATATGGAACCGGAAATCTAAACTTGGTAACAAATACACCCTGGCAAGGAGACAAACTAACTGGCAGAGCAAGCGACAAGATATAACATAACACAGAGGAAATCAAACTGCAGACCTAAATACCCATAGACACAGGTGAACACAATGAACTAATTGACACAGGTGAAACGATAAAGGAAAACAACGGAGACATCTACAGGACAAAACCAAAATGACACACTACACTACACAAAAACAGATCACAACTGTGACACTAAGAGTGGGTTATGTATTGTCAAAGTACAATTTGTACAAGGGTCTTGCAGGAGGAGGTCATCATTTGGGCCTCCTAAAGTCCTCCCCCCTTCAAAAAAAACCCCCAACATTTCATCCTGTAGTCTTTTATATCGTGTTCCTGCCAAATCCTTACAATTATCCCCCTGGCCGTTCCCAGAATCCCCATCCTTCTGGCTCTGCTTCAGAATCATCATATCAGTGCATAAGCCCTATATGTATCCCATTGTGATTTGATTTGGAGAGCAGAAATGGCAGATTAGTCTGAAATCCGCACAAGTAGATTATCCACTCATCTCTAAAGCTCATGCATTGAGGGCTCCTCATAATTGCTGCTTGTTGTTCGGGAGGCTGGAGTGCCCAGCTTACCCATGGTCAGACCGACCAGACCGAGCTGCTCCCTCCGCGCCATCCGGGCCCGCTTATTAAAAGTGCTGTTGACCCTGGATACCCCCCGGCCTCCTCCTCCCATGCACCTCTTCCTATTGTGTTCCATCTGATTGATGTTGACTGGGGTCACCTAAGCCTGTGCAGGGGATCACGGCACGGTGTGCAGGGGGCTAAACGTTTACATGCATTCATTTGACTTTACCCAGGGGTCTGCCGGCCTGGTCAGCCACCTTCAGCATCCTGAGGAACCCTGGTCCTTGTATCAGGGGTTTACAGGGTCCGTCCTTTCAACTAACTGAGGCTAGTTGGGGTAACATACATGGGTCGACCCGTCGCCAGTAACTAGGCGATAAAGGTATGTGATTTTTTATTCCGTATTGGCATAAAATGGAGATATCCTCATATCCTGGGACACGATTTGGAGACGATATTACAGGATATATACAAGAAGGGAATATTAGTTAGAGTTTTAGAAATACTTCAAATTACCATATAGTCCACTCTAAACCATGTTTATTTTTTTAAACAAGGGATTTAAAAATAATGAGCAGATATTGAGATATGTTGATCCATTTTGTGTAATTTTCTTAAAATGTTCATCAAAATGTTCATCGACTTTGCTTGCTCGTTAGATTCACAGCTACATATCTGGGACATGGTCCTCATTTAGAGATGGCCACTGATTGAATTAACCACAATGAATCTAACAACCTTAGAAATAGGTTGATATATTGTCTTCGATTTCAGGATACACTCCTCTGGAAGTCTGACAGTCAAAGTAAAATCCAAACTAAATGCTAACCACCTGAGGTAGAAAATGACATTTTCTTTTCTAATCATTTTAGGATTTTTGCAGAAACCTCTTCAGTAAGATTTCAGATAAAAATCTGGGTAAGCATTTATTTAATAATTGTTAATTCGGTTATACTTATTTAAGCAAAATAAAAAAACAGATTTTTTTGGTAGGTTTTTGCTGATGTTGTGTTTAAAGGGATTTTGGGGTTAAAGGCTTTTGGCCAGTACACTGGACAGTCCTCTGAGATCAAACAGGAAGTCTTTCAACATTTTATGCACGATCATCATACGATTAAACAACTTCTGTTGATCTGTGGATTTAAGATACGGTCAAGAAATTTGAATCTTTGCTGTTGTCTTCCTCTTCCTCTCTCTTTATCTCTCCCTCTAGCTGTCTCTCTCTCCTTCTCATCTCTCTCTCTCACTCTTTCCATTTCCCTCGGCTTGTGAAGGCATTATGCATTGGAATGCGACTGTGTGTGGTGCACGTATGCTTGAAATGAATGTTAACAGGCGAGCGGGGGTTGGGTGACCGGCTGGATGGTTAGCGAGTCGCAGCAGAATGTAGTTTGGGAGCGAGAGAAGAATGGCTCAGAGAACAGATAGTGTGGTAGCTGGACGTAGAAATGAGGGATTGTCTGCTGGTTCTCTCACCCATTAACCAGACCGGGCCATTGTTTCAGCCACTTCCCACTGGCACACTGTTGCTGTGACTGACAGGCTGACGAGCCGCCTCCGCAGGCCTGCCACATGGTGGGCCGCTGAATGGGAAATGCAAAACGTCACCGCTTTGCAAAAAACAGCTTACCTCAACTAAAGGGCAGGAACCTGCGCAACACTTAGCGATTTGGCGGTTGCTTTTGCCTCGCAGCCCCAAGGCGAAAGCAGAGCGCGAAGGTTGTTTTGTGAGGCGTTCAAGTGATCACAAACGCAGATCGATTCACTTTTCATTGATTTCTAAGTTGGTAAATGTCAAATGTTGTGCAGCGGATCCAGTATCAGCGGGTTTCATTTGTGTGCGTGTGTAGTTTCCTCCGGCCGTCAGCGCGGAGGGCTTTTCTTCCCTCTCTGATAATGAGTGTATGTGTATGCACTCACATGCACATGTCCCTGCGAGTGCGCTGGCATAAATGACAGGCTGGTGAGAACGGCACCGTCTATTTGGGACAAGTTTCAGCATCCCACTAAGAGACCCTCAGAAGGAGTGTCTCGCCCCCCCGCCTTGTGTGCGTCTGCATACACCCACTGCGCTCGGCCGGGAGGGCGGCGGGGACCGCGGGGCGAGAGGCGAGGCGTGTGGTTCGCCTCTCCCAGGCCGAGCGGTCCCATGGCATTCCAGAGTCAGAACAGGAGGCAGAGAGGAGGCTGATGAGGGAACAATGGCCGGGGACATCTGTCATGCGTGGCTGCACTCCCCTTCGCTTACAATAGGGCCCGGGGACCAGCCAGTGGTTGCTTTCTTTTCTCTACCCTCCTTCCTGGAGACACTTCTGGCCCTTACAATGGGCCTTTTGTGGCCCCCTCCGCTTTTTGCCAACGTTTAACCCTTCGAGTCTGCTCCTTTTTCTGCCTCTTCTTTCTGTCTCCACAAAAAAACAAAACACAGTTGAAACCGCGACTATTCATTCACGTCCCTCTGCTTCTGTTTCTCATTATGACTTTTGTCTCTGTCCCCCTACAGGCTGTGCGACATTATTTGTATGGTAGTGTTAAGACAGTTTAGTTGATCTGCATGTGTTTTTTTTGTTAGTAAGAGGTTGCAACAGAAGCCTTGATGGTGGGAGCCATGTTTCAGTGCTTACTCAGCGCCTCCACGGATCTGATTTCACCACTTCTAAGCTCGCAACATGGAAGTAGCCTCTGGCAGCGGGACTCCATGACTCAATCTGCTCCTTCACTCCGATGGTTCCCCCTTCTCATCAAGCTCTTTGTGTGTCAACCAGGCAGCCCAGCTTCCAGGAAGCCGGGCCACTAAGAGGCTGTCGTCACACACTCGCTGTCCGTTGATGCGACACAAATCACTTCCCCTGGTTGATACCTGGCAGAGTATCGAGTGACCTGTGCGTATGAGCGGCAGCCCTGTAGATACCTGAGAACTACGCATAGCCCTATTGATTATCACACCCAGATCTGTTTGTGATGTTAGGGCCGCGGCTGTGTGCACCGGCTAGGATGTAATTATGCTCAGGTCTTCTGAGCTGTCTCTTTCTTAGTGTTTTCAACACTCTCCAGCCTGATGTAAATTGCAAATTGATTTTTTTCCCCTGCATCTCGTTCTTAAGGACTTAAGGGGTTCAAGCTGGTCTGCGATTGATTGGAGTCAGATTGCAATTTATTATTGCTGTCAGCAACAAGACTTTTCAAGGGGAAACTTAGCAATCCATTGGGTAAACTGATCCCATCACCGCTCTTGGTGCCAGCTTGACGAAGCAAAATACAGCTGTGATAGCACAACAGTCATCTGCATCGGCTTTCATCTCCATTTTAAGTTAATACACAAACCCCTCTAGAATACCGCTTGGAAATAGGGATACCACTAAAATATAGACGTAGATCCTCCAGTATTATGACTCAAACATCTGGATTTGCTAATTAAAATGACCCAGAGGTGCAACTAGTGAGTGGAGTCAGCTGGCTCAGTGCACGGGTGGGGTAAAAACAAAAACACAGCAAGTCTGAGGACATTTGAATACAATGATTGATACATATTCCATCTTTCATCTTTCTGATACCACTTCTTCACTAGCGATTATGATTCTAAATAATGATTCTTAAACTTCATGTATCGCTCGATAACCAGTACTGATCCTCATAATTACTTTACAGAAGGGTGTAGACTGAAACTGTTAGTTTGAGGTCATTACAACCTAATAATGGAGCTACAGTATATTGCATTTTTCCCTTAGGGACATCTAACATCTAATGTGTAAATAGAAAAAAAGTCAATTTTCTTTAATATCTGATATGTTACGGCTCCTGTTATTGCATTTCTATATTAGAGACACCATCCGGTATGACACCCATTTTTTAGCCCCGGTATCACACCGATATCTGATACCAGCATCTGTATTGATCCATCCCTCCCGATACTCATATCTGCATCGGTGCATCCCTATTCCGGAGAGTAAAACATCTGTGTTTGTGCTTTGCGTTGGGGTTGATCTTGTGAAAATGTTGTTTGAGCTGAGAGCTCGGGAGCAAAGATCCCTCAGCATCTATGACAGATCTAATTTACAACCTGCAGCGCCTGGGATTCCTTTCCCATTCACCGTAATGGAGTGACTGGCAAGCCGGGCTGCGGTGTCCTGTCCTGCCAGCTAATTGTTGCCAGCTGCAGGGAGGTCACAGAACAAAGAGCTGCTTGAAAAGGTGATCTGTTGATTAGAGAAGCCGTCCTCCATTCTTTAATAGGTTGTGGATCACAAGAGAGGTGGCATCTGTGTACAACCTGCCTCGCTCGTATACACAGACACACACCCGCCTCCCGAGGGCCCAGTGTACTGTAACAATACCAGCCCATCTGTGTGAGGTCCCTAGCAGGCACTAATTAATGGCTTATAAACATTTTGGGGCTATAGGTTAATGTGATATCCATGAAACCCTAAGCATTTCAAAGTGCAGTACGGTAACCACATTTTACTGATTTAAAGTAAGATTAGATTAGAACATAGATTAACATACTGTAGACATGTAGACAGACATTATTTTAATCTATGTTGTGTGTGTGATGGAACTGTATGAATGTGAACAGGGTGTTGCTATAGAACATGCCTGCTCAGCAAACTTACCCTGTGTAAATAAAGGTCACAAATAAAAAAATATATATTGCTCTTCAAGCTAACTGAAGGTTCCCACTCCGTTACGGCCTTGATTTTAGATTTGTTTTTACCACAATTGTTTTTTTTTCATGAGAGCAATTTTGTTATATAATTTAGTCAATTACTTCACATCCTTGTTTTACGCTCACATTTTGGTACAGGTCTTTGTTTATGCTCAAGGACCGACTGATGTGTTTTCTGTCTTGAAAGTGCCGGCTTTGTGACACATACTTTATTGCCGTCGACAAGAAGACATGTTTTTCTCCAGTCCTCTGCATTATATTAATATCCAAAAATGCACAGTCAAAGCTCGAGGCATTTCGGGCCTTCTTATCTAGGCACTCAATCTTCCCGCCGCAGGACAAAGCTCTCACCCCCCCTCCACATTTACCCAGCGCTAAGAGGAGAACAGAGAGGCTGAGCGCATGTTTCATGTAAGTGGCTGAACCAGAGCATGTGGTGATATGGGAGCACGTCTTGTGGGAGATAACACACTTGCCTTTTCCCTGTCAGCATAAATATTTAAGTCAACCTGTCAGTGGTGCCCCTCCCTATGTTCTCGAAGAGGGAGAAAACAAGAATGGCGAGGTGATGGTGGTGATGAGGGAGGATGAGGGGGAGGGGGAGGGGGTCGTGATGGCTGTCTGTCAGCCACTTTCAGACACTCAGGACTGCTCACAAAAACACAATTTGTGTGTTTTTCTGTGTGTGTGTATGTGTGTGTGTGCGTGTGGGCACATGTATGTGCGTGTACACGTGCGCGTGTGATGGCGAGTGCCTCTAACACCTCTCAGAGCTGTCCGTCTGATGGAACGGCCCTCCAGGCGTCCTGTTATGACAGCTCTCTCTCCGCCATGAGACGCCTCATCTGGGGCGTGCTCTGACAGGGCGGCCGCCTGGAATAGCTCTCTCTCTTTCTGTCTCTCTCTCTGTCTCTCTCTCTCTGTCTCTCTCTCTCTGTCTCTCTCTCTCTGTCTCTCTGTCTCTCTCCCTATCTGTCTCTCGCTGTCTCTGTCTCTGTCTCTGTCTCTGTCTCTGTCCCTGTCTCTCTCTCTCTCCCTCTCTCTCTCTCTCTCTCTCTCTCTCTCTCTCTCTCTCTCTCTCGGTTTTGTTAGGTACCGGGACAGTGATTACACCTTTCAGTAATACAATATGATGATGGCATTCATTGACAACTCAATTTAATGATGTTTTATCTTTGAGTAAGGTGGATGAGCTCAAGTAGGGGATTGTGCAATACTTAATTAGGTAAGAGTAGTATTTTGGTGACATCGTTGTTCCAGGATCCAGCTCTCTGCTGGCACGTGCATTTGCATCAAAGAGTGTTGTTGTTGTTATTGTGACTGTGACTGCTTGAAGAGTTTTTCAGAGGTTTATTCCACTGATCCAGTCTATGGAATGAACGTTTTATTCACATTTCTATCATGGATTTGCGTGTAATGATGTAGCACAGCAGAGAAAATGTTGTAAACGGAGGTGTTCACATCAAGGACCCTCAATGCCATACGCATTAGGCCAGGGACCCCATTTGATAAGATTCTGTCTGCGGGACATCAGTCTGAGAAGATGTGTATGGTTAGATATGATTTAGTCCAAAATTGCATTCCACTGTGCTAACGTCTTGTGAATTAAATATTGATCGCTTAACTATTAATCATTGTGCTGGGGTCCCCCTGGAACCGCTTGAAGTATCTCTGGGAGACCCCAGACCCCACATTGAGAACCAGTGCTTTACATCAAACAGCATACTTATTGAAATAGTTTAATTCCTACAGCATATTGACATACGGTGTGAGGTCTGTAAAAAAGCTGTAAAAAATGTCCTTGGCAGAGCTCTAGCCATAGTTAACAGATCAACTAGCACCATCTGTGACAACCCCAGAAGCAATTATCCCCTATCACATCCTTGCTGACCATCTATATTAAAACCTGCCCACAACACCTGAGATTTACTCAGCTCCCACCTCTCCTACCATAATCTTGCCTGTCTGCCGACCCCTGTGTCCACACTGCAGGACCTGGCCAATACAGTAGTATCAGTGCTGGTTCAGGGTCAGCCTGTCCTGTCCTTTGCTCCACATATCCAGCTCCGCTGCTGCTGCTGCCACCGGTCCGGACTCCAATCATACCTATGGCTGTCATAAAGAGTTCTATAGCCGAACGGGGCAATAAGCTGTGCCATTACACGCAGGATGGGGGGGAGGGCTGCTGTAAAAGAAGCATCACAAACCTGTCCCTGAAGCAGCACCTGAAGGTCAGCCGCCCAGCGAGGCCACTCCAGCTGTGCTCGTCCGCTCCGTCCCTTCCTTCTTCTCTCGGCCCCCGCCAAAACCAGCTGCCAATCGCATTTGTTTTGTTTCCCCTTTGTTTCATCCCCTTGTTTACGTGTTATGCAATGGCACAAAGCGATGTATTAAGCTTAGACCACTGGTTCAGTTTGCATTGGCGGCCTGCTCATTTCGTCCCCTCTGTCTGTCCAGCATGCTGTAAAGGACTTTTATTATTTATTCAAATCTATTCAACATTTGTCAAACTGGATGGCCTATCATTTTTCCTTGACCTTGACAGCAGTTATGAGCTTGCTCTGTATAGTTTTATTACTGTAATAGAATAAAGGTGAGAATAAGGACACAATGTAAGCAAGGTAAAAATAAATATATTTTGGATGCTTTGCTTTGGAAAAACTAAAGGTAGCAACGCTACAAGAGGCTAGAAAATCTAATCTATATTTTTGCAGTTTGTGAAAATACGCATTAGGGCTGGCCAATATCTTGATATTAAAGTATTTTAGTGGTATCATGATGAAAATGAAACATAGTATATTGTCACAATTTTATCTTAATATTGTCTTCACTATTCTGTACACCATTTTGCTGTCCAAAATAGTAATAGTAATAATAGATATCACTTAACATTTCTCACAATGTGTGGTCTGAAATATTTTTTATTTATTTGACCATAGTTTGATCTGATACTTAACAGTGGCTTGTAGTTCAATGTGAATAGCTTTAGCTGGATAGTTTAAAGAAGATGGTTTACTAGTCAGCACACATATATTTTACATTCCCCTTGACTCTCACTTTTCTCACCATATTGTTCGCATAAAAAAAAAGGTCAGGGTCAAGGTGAATGTAAAATATGTGTCCTGACTAGAAAGGGCGAAAATGGCTTAGAGCTAAAACTCAATTTGTCTCCAGCCAGGTCCTTCAACATTGACTTTAGAATGAATCCTATTGATATTGTGTTGAACATTGATCATTTCAAAGCTTCCAGGTGATTTTGATGACAAACACACATGTATTCACAACTTTTAGCATTTCACAATTCCCCTTGTACAGGGGACCATTTCACTACCTTTGTGTTGGGAAAGGATGAAATGATTGATATGTGGACAGCAGCTCTCCGCCCTGAGCCTCAAGCATAGAAAGTGAACAGGCCTTTGAGCAGCATGCAGACTGTTCACTGTTGTGAGGAAGTCAGAATGAAGGGCAGTGAAACAGTGCTGACAAAGAGCAGAGCGGCTCAATGAGAATCTGAAGTGAATAGGGAGATGGAATTGCTTTGGGTCCGGGCCTGTGCACATGGATGGGTTATGACATGCATTGATTGTGTAAAGCCTTTTTCATCAGCGGCCGGACAATGCTCAAGGCTGTGACTCCTTGTGTGCTGGCCTTGTGTTTCTAGACACAGTGTTCCAGGAGTCAGTGTTTTCAGTCAACGTACTTGTCGAATAATGGGAGAGGGTGCTCTCCAACCGCAAACACAACACATCAGGCCGTTGTGGCTGTTTTCGACAATAATGCCGTACAGCAGCCATATAGTTTTTGTTCACTTTTTTTCTCGTCCAAATGGGTTAAATATGGAGGGAATGACTCCATGGCTCGCAGTGCATTCTCTCCTCCTCTGTGAGGGGGGGCATTAAGCTATCAAGGATGTGGCCTGTGAAAAAATGAAAC
>OMKR01045043.1:0-10879 GCA_900302355.1 Cyttopsis rosea | reverse complement strand
CAGAGAGAGTCAAGATTTAGCACACAAATTGGTCTGTAGTTTGCACAATCTAATGTATCTTTCCCTCCCTTAGGTATGACTGAGATAATCGCTTCTTTCCACTAAGCTGGGCTTTTCCCTTTTGTCAGAACCCTGTTGAATGGTCTTAGTAATATAGGTGTCAGAGCCTCTTTCAGACTTGACCACTCTGAAGTGAATCAATCTGTGCCCAGGGATTTATTGGCTTTCAGTCTGGCTACAGCAGAGTGAATTTCTTATTTTGTCATCTGTGTGATTAGTGCTTTATTTTGATCTTCTGTGACAGGTTTAATGATTTGAGTCTTATCTTAATCCTCTTCATCCCTTCAAGGCTTCAAGGATCTGCCTCAATCGAGACCTGTCTTGTGTTGCATGCTGTGCCTTGCCCCATGTTAGGTTCATCTCCTTTAGCTCAGCTGTCACAGTTCGCCACCAAGTTGTTTTGGGCCGGCCTTGCTTCCTTTTCCCTGGTGCTTAGTGTTTGAGTAGTGTCTCCATTTTCTGGTCATTGTCAACCTGAGGCTGTGAATAGTTTTTCGTAAAATTGCTTAAAATAGTCTTTAATTTCCTTTAATAAAATGGACACAATTTCAAACTCGTTGCTTTGGAGCTGGAAGCAAACTCCATGCGAAAGGACACTATAAAATTTATCGTTCACGCATCAGGAAAATGTTAAACTGCTTTTGTCTAATTATTGAGCTTGATCACAATTTATTGTTTAGATCCAGTTTTCATTAAATTGCCTCTGCAGCTTTCCTTGATTACATCGATTACAATCCCTGTCCTTCTGCTTCCCCTGCCTATAAACAAATTAAAGAGGTCACCTATGGAGGACCAAATTAATTTAAATGAAATGATTAAATCAATAAATAATTAAATACATTGATGATTAAATGCACCATTTTCATAATAGTGCTGCATTTAATTCATTTTTATTTCTTAATAAATCAAATCAAAACATTTTCTACTCAACGTTGATAAGATCTGCTGCTGTAAAACTATTGTTTGTGCTTTAAAAAAAAGTTACATTTGGTTGAAACCAAAACTGAAAAACTGAGACCAAACTTAAAACAACCCACGTTGTTTTCAAGCAGGTTTAGTACACGCTATGTTTCTGTGAGGAGGATTTTGAGTTTTCCAAATTGTTGGCACATTCCTGAAGGAGGTGGTACTCTCTTGTTGTCGCCAGCCTGATGCCGATCGATTTGCTGCCTGAGCGCCAACTTTGAGCCAATGAGCTGCTTGATGATTTGACATTTTGTGAAATAACTCATATTATCATGAAGAGGCTGATTGGGGTAATCGGCACTGGGAATTGGAATGTTATTTGGGAGGGCACTTGTAAATAAAAATTGATGAATTATTGCGAAAAATATTATGAAATATTTTGAATAATAATTCATTTTTCACATTTGAAAATAAAATGCCAAATTTTATTATCAAGTTATTTATTCATTTTGAGTAATTTAGTCCTCCATAGTCACAAATTTCAGAAATCAGCTCATAAAGTATTTCTCATGAAAATAATTCTATGAATCCTTTTATCCAATCCAATTGTGTGCCTCCATGTCGTTCGCTCTATTCAGCTAGGCTACTGTATTGGACAATTGTTCACCGAGTGCAATTTCTTCTGAAGCACCATATAGTGCGTCTGAAAGGTCCATGATGCACAACACGGGAAAACCAGATAACCGTGCGTATCCCATGTGTAATTATCAACTCAAAATGTCAAAAGTGAAGAGCAGATAAAAAGGAAACAACGCCCCAAGAAAGCCCTTTGTTTCAGACCCCCTATATTCTGTGTGACTGGGAAATTGAGGATACTAAAATGGTGAAATAAAAGGAAAAAAAACATACTGTGGGTGGTTCTTGTAGACGGAGCCGTCCACGCCAATGGTGGTGCGCAGCTTTTCTGCTGCCTTGTTGTCCCGGATTTGCCGCAACACCGCCACCAGAGTGGCAGCACACAAGTGGGCGGCACGCGTGGACACGATCTGACAAACCCTCTGTGTGGCCACGCAGTCCTGGGCAGACGGGTCCAGGCCAAGGCCCCGGAGAACCTTCTCAGCAACAACCAGGCCTGCATTGTCCCTGCCGGAAATATGAAGAACAAATCTGAAATGGTGTCTCTTTGGGACTTTACCGTCTTTTAATTTTATTGCGGCACGGATCCAAGTCTGGAAGGTTTTACAATGCCATTTCCTAGGCTCTGGGGTTCCACTGAGTTGCCGTCGGAGCCAAATTGTCCAAACGGAAGGTAGTGAAACTTCCAAGCAGCAGCCTTCCTGCTGAAATCTTTCAGTGTACAATCATCGAGGAAGTCACAAGAGACTGAATGACGGCTTTGTGACGCACAGATCTATCACAGACTTCTCCGGAAGGATATCAAAGACCCATGAGCTGGACTTTAAAAGAGTTTAAAAGAGCTTCAGCTGAGTCAGAAATCAAGGCTATGAACAAAAAAAAGCGCACAAGTGATTGTGTATCAGAATGGTTTTGAAATATGCAGTCAAAGTACCGACTGGAACACCATTGAGATTCTGTGGAAGGACCTGAAAAAAAGCCGCTGGTGCTTGAAAATGCACAAATGTCACAGGAGTTGAATCAGTTCCTGGAGAACTGGGGAACTACTCCTCCACAGGCAGGGCTGAGAGAGACTAATCAATGTACTGTATATAGGAAGCCTTTGGTCACACCTATTAAAGGACCAGTGTGTAAGATTTAGTGGCATCGAGCGGAACGGACTTGGCAGAAATGGAATATTCATAAGTATGTATAAATTAGTGTATAATCCCATGAAAATAAGAATTTTTCGTTACCTTAGAATAAGCCGTTTATATCTACATAGGGAGCGGGTCCTCTTCCACGGAGCGCGCCATGTTGCATCGCCAGGTTTCTACAGTAGCCCAGAACGGACAAACCAAACACTGCCTCTAGAGAGGGACTTTCGCGTTTTTCGCGCGTTTTGCAGCCACCGTAGATTCTCCTCCACGCTTGGAAGGGGAGGGTGAGGGGAGGGGTATTCAGTTGGTTGCAATCTGAAACCTCACTGCTAGATGCCATTAAATCTTACACACTGGTCCTTTAAGCTCCAAGGGCTGAATAATGACTGAAATAATGAGAAATGGCAGGTCAGGTGCGATTGAGGGACATGAATAAATGGTGCTCCTCCCTTCATCAGCAAATACTTGATTGACGTAGTTCCCCCTGCAACTGCAACTAAGTAGTTACCACTTTTTATTCCTATCGTTTATTTAAATTCTAGCTTTGAAATAAATTTTTTGGGGCGATGAACAAAAATCCCACTTAACAATTCGAATGCTTGGCTCCCTGTGTCACTCTTTGCCGGTTTCAAAGACTCAGAGGTGAAATTAAAGGTTTGAAGGTAGCCCAAGGATTTGAGTGAACAACCTGTTAATTTAAGATCTCAATTTCCTGTAACTCAAAAAAAAGTTTCAGAGCCAGCTTCTGTAGAGATCAGGTGAGAATTAGGAAAGCCATCAAAACATACACCCACATACACAAGTGCACTCACTTGTCAGCCTCGATGGCGGAGACATGGCTGGTGTGGAAGTGGCCGGTGGTCAGGAGGTCTGCGATGGCCTGGCCGTGGAATATCAGTTCATCCTTGGCCATCTTCACCAGGATGAGACGCACCAACTCCCCCATGTACATCCCGCTGATCATCTTCTCAAATCTGCATGCGCACACACAAAGATATACATACATACACATTCCCAATATACTGTACATATTGGATATAAATAAACATTCCAGGAAATCACCCTCATCAGTCTCACTTATCTGTCGACCAAATCAACTTTATTTTACTGTCCATATTTGTGTGTGGTGCCATGTGACAAATTCATGTACATGAGATTGATACAGAACACCAATCTGCATCCGAGTGCTGGCTTTGTTTGGATAAAATGATATGAATTCCCCAACGTACAAATGGCAGGAGTGAAAATCGTGAACCGTTACGGTTTTAAGTCAGGGGAGTGGATAGAATTCTGCAAGTTAATATTTAGATGCTGGATGTTGTGCCAGTGATCTAACACCAAGAATTCCGGATGAATATCTTGGCTGGGGAAGATTAGGGACAATGCTCAAGTTAATCTTGTTATAAGTTGCTTATCGGCATTCTATCGTTTGTGTGATTTATGTTCCATAGTTCTGTGCTGATGCTTGATAAACACCATCACATCATGGCCAATAGGATTCAACGTTATCCAACCCCTCTTGCATATTATATGTGGCATAGACAAAAGTCTATAAACTGGCAATATATCGTGACCTACTCCTTCTTTAAAGCCGCAGTAGGCAGTTTATTTGGCATCATTGAGCAAAAATTCCATAATAACCTTTCAGCATATTGTAATTCAAGTGGTCAATTCAGAGAGAGAGAGAGAGAGCGTTCCTATCAGCTGTTCTACAAATGCAGATACGGGTGCACGTGCACTCAGTGTGAGTGAGTGTTCCCATTAGCCTGGTGTCACTTGTTTCATTCCAAATGGAGTACAATAATATAGCTGACATCTAAAACAATGTTTGTGCAGAAAACACACAGGTTCCTGTGTGTGGTTCCTGTAAGCAAGGTGTTGCGTGCTCGTATGAGCGCGTGCATATATGCCCATGTTCGTCTGGTGGGAGGGGCTTAAGGACAGAGACAGGAGACAGGGGGAGGGGTGTATTTTAAAATCCTGGGTTTTTTTTATTGCCTTTTCCAGAAAACGGCATACTGCAGCTTTAACTCCTCCATATTGATTCAAATGTTGCCATATGGATACAGCAGCAAGTGGATGGACTTGCATATCGCAAATGCATCCAGAGTTCAGTGATCATCCGAGTGCTGAAAGTTTCAAAGCGTGTGGAGGAAATTACATATAGTATCTCTGTATAATACGGTTATAAAATAGATTTTTTTTTTGCTATTGTGGAATTACATTTTAATTTTAATATTGTCCCCTATAGGCTTCCATACGGAAGAGTTCATAAAAATACAAAACTACTCTACAGCAAAATTACATTTCTTTTTTTTTTCTTTTAGAAAAATTAAGGCATATTTCCATTTGGTGTAGGCAGTGCAAAGTCGCTGAAAGGGAATTTGTCAACCGAGCCATTAAGTTTTAAATCGTTTTTTTTTCCCCTCACTCCAAATCAAACAACTCAACACTCTTATAAGGCATTCAAACAAGATGAAAAATATAAAACTTAAAAAAAATCTGCCACGTACACAAAATATAATAGAAGTGTGCCATCTAGTGTTGCAAGAGGCTACAGGTTCTAAGTAGTAATGATCCATCATACTGTGATTCAATTTCTAGCAACATTGTTTTAAAAAGCAAGGAAATAATCATTCTCACACATTTTCACAATCATCATAGTCATTTTTATTATAAAAAAGAAAAAGAAAAGATATTGTGTATCTCTGTACGGTATATATAGTTACTTCCCTTTAACATAATTGATAATAAATAAAAATATAATAGTGGCTTAACCAAAGTAAAATAAAAAGTGTATATGGAGAAATACAAAAATAAATACAATCTCTTAGAAGAGGTCCCTTTGCTCACCTCTTCCCATCCTTTTGCCCAAAATAAAAAGAGGTGTGAGAGTTGCGGCCTATGTGTTGTGGTAGCCATTTTTGGGCGAGCATTTCCTGGGTTCTATGTTTTGATAGATACAGAGAGCGTCATTGTTCTGGTAGATCAAATCCACGTTGGTGCAGTCCTGGATCTGATGATGTCCATCGCACAATGGTTGAGGAACACATACGGGTCCTCGGTCTGCACCATGAGGGGCCTGTGCATGCGCAGGTCGTGGATGATGCCTACACATCCACCATGCTCTCACTCTCGATCTGGAAGATCAGACGTCGATGGCGATGAAGGTACCAGTATGGTCCACACCAGCACTGCAGTGGACCACAGTGGGGGAGTGTCTAGAGTACTGATCCATGTGTTCTCGGACCAGGTACCTGAAGTTGATCAGCAGCTCGGTGGTCTCCGGGACCCCGTGGTCCGGCCATGTGGTGAAGTGGAAGTGACACACTGAGCGATTCTGATATTAAAAGTGTTACGACAGCAAAGTCCCTTATTGTCCATTCTTCAATTGGTATGTCACAGGTGGTCACAGTGATGTTCCCTAAAGTGCTTGGTCTTGGAGGGCCAGTATTTCTCACATTTTGCTCTTCCATGCTCGTTGCAGCGGGTCAGCATGACGAGCGCTTGGACGTTTTTCTCCCAGATCATCCGCAAGAACTCATTGACCATGCAGGGCAACAGGCCGTGGGCCGCAATATACTCCTTCCTGGAGTTGTAACCGGGAATGTAGTTAGCATTGATGTAGTCAGCAAATGGACTCCCATGGACAGAGAGTTTAACTCTAGAAGATTCATAGGGAAACAGGTTGTTGTCCCTTGGGCTTGTCCCTTGGGCTTGACCGGCTTCAGGTCCTCAAACTCCTCAGCGAAGCCACAGTTGGAGTCTGCTTTCTGCTTCCTGTAGTAGGTCTCATGGTTCTCCATGCTGATCACTAGATTCCTCATGGAATGAATCTGGATGTCTGAGGTCTCTTTCTCGTTTATCCTCTTCCAGTAGATGATGAAGCCGATGGTGATGATGAAGAGGACGAAAAATATTCCCAACAACACTCCAACGGCGAAGCTGATCACAGCTGGGTTCTGTGGGAGATGTGCCACTACCAAATAGAAGGGCGTGACTGAGAAAAGTGTCTGTATTCACAGTGTTGTTAGGCAGAACGTTCAGTTGGGTAAATAGCACAATGGAATATCGATACTGCTGATTAGCTTTAACGAGGCCGTGTAGCCCTTCCAAATGCTCTGGTCCCCCAAGTCGACGGTCAGATGGTCCGCCACACTGCGGCTGCTCTCTCTGACGGTTGCCAGGTATGTGGAAGTGGTGCCTTCGCTCAAGTCCTGATAAGTTTTGACTACGTACTGATTGAGATTAGATGGAGCTACACCATCAGCCATTGCTGTAAAGCGGCAGACTGCACATGTGCAGTGCAGAGGGGGATTGATCGGGTAGTGACATGAAAAAACATGAAAATTGTGATGTCGCACATTCAATGTTATCTGTAGGAAATTGCAACCACTGTTACCAAATACATATTATCGCACTGCCATAGAGCCAGAGAAGAGGATTGAGCAGTATATCTTCTTACGTAGTTGGTGAGGTGCGCCTTCAATGCAGCCAAGGACACATTTGTGTAGAGACTACTAATGTAACCCCATGTGCCCCTGGCCACCTCATTTTAATGGTAGGTGTGAACAGGGCCACAGAACTACAAACCAATCGAGACATAATTGTCAGTGACAGGGCGTTTCAGAGTGCACTTTTTAAACCACATTTAGATTTCTCTTCCTGAAGCTCCACTGCCTATGGTGAAGCCTTTTCTTTTCCAAATGTGCCAACAGCATGCCACGTGCCATGTCTTTACCTGCATGTCTTTATACTACCTTGCAGTAGCCAACAAATGCACTTTGAATAAATGCAATCCCGCCCACCACCACCCCTCCACCGGGGCCCCAAACTGGGTTAATCCAGGCCTTGCTACACAGCTATCACTAAGAGGGCTCCTAGTTATTTTCTGAAGTGAGCTTGTGCACTTAAAACATATTGACTTTACCTAGAAGATAAGATAGATAATAAAGTGTCCCGCTGCCACTCACAAGCTACGGGTGCGGGTCCAGAGAATCAGAGCTGACCTGTTTCCATGGGAATGTCAAGAGCGGACAAATGTACTGTTGATCGATCAAGGATGCAATTTGCGCAGCCTGGCTCAGTTTCTCAAATATTTTTGAGCTAATGAAATCTATGGTATTGGCAACACCACAGACAAGATGGTGCGGTGCCTTTAAAGCTCTTAATAAACATGTACCATTCATTTGGTGTGGTTAGGTCAGGGACAGGATCTGGGAGGTGTTACTGACCCATTCCTTCATTCTCCACCCTAGGTTAAATATTTTTGCACAAAAGAAGCATTTCCTTTTGCGGTTGCCATATCTGGGTCAATCCAGTTGGTCAGGTCATTAAATCAGTATCATTCATATTACAAGGGGAGTGAGAACACATCCCAGCATTTGAGGTGTTTTTCTCTTTTCTGCGTTTCCTTCAAACAACTTAGTGAATCAGAGTGAGGTGTCATGGGCTACACTGGGGCTTTTTTGACAGGGAGAAGGAGAATATTTGGTACTGATGGGTCTATTTTATCAGCAGCACTGGTTGGCTTTTTTGTGTTAAATTGTCCTTTTGCACACAACTGAGAATTTCTAGCAAAGGTTGCAATTTATACTGTCATATCAGTAAGCAGTCAGTTTGAATTGACCACTTTCAGCCTTATGGGCTGAAATATGGCAATCATAAGTTAATGAAGAAAAAAAAGAAAAGAAATGAGAAACAATATCTGTCAGTCTGAAGCGTGTGGTTTCAATCCGTAGGATAGTGGTGTTTCCTCGAAAAACACACAAGACTACTAATCACTCCAAATAAGGTAGTTGTTGCTTTGTATGGCTGTATGTATCCATTTCTGAATGCGTTTATGAGTGGGTGAACGAGACAAATTATCTTTGAGTGGCCACACCAGTCCATGTGCCAGCATTATAGTAATTTAGGCTTTTTTTGTCCTCAGTGCACCATTTACAAAACAAAACAAAAATACTCACAGCTGTTTGCCAGGGTTCAGGGAGCCTGCATCTATTTCTCGATCAAAGTCACTGCGCAGGTCCTCCAAAGCACCGTCGTCTCCAAACGCCCCCCATTCCATGTTGACACACATTCGACCCTCGTCCCCCTCCACCAGCTCCAGGTTGCGCATTTCCTCCATGTAGCAGGCGTTGGTGCCCGTTCCTTATGAGGGCCGGTTTAAGGATGTTTACAGTTTGCAAAACAGTGTCCGTTATCCCCCATCCTATAAATTCCACTTTAAAAAAGAGGTTTCTCACAAAATATGAACTTGCTTGTGTAAAGTTTTCCAAGCCCTGATCGGTTGGCTGAATTACTCCAATGGCTAACTTACACACTAAAGCTTGAAGGTGAGATGAGGTCTCAAAAGGCGAAGTTACAATACTATAATTGTACTTTAATCAGAATGCTCAATGACACTTTGAATTAAAATCACATGGAATAAAACAATGCATAAAGAAAACAGTTAAGAACATTGTGTGAGACTCTTAAAAGGTGTGTTTTGAGAGATAGGGTGGAGTCTCCACCACCCTAAAAGTAAAGCCTCATGTCTATGGTTATAGTCTGCAGTGTAAGTGTGTTTGTGTTGTACTTCGGTTAAGTAATATATTGGAAGGTTTTCATCCTGTTGTATATTGTAAATTTGCTTACCATTCTGGTTGTCAAATTGATTTTAAAAGATGTTAAAACGGTGTAATTACAGGATTCTACTGTTAGACTCCTGAAAGGTTTTGTGGAGCAGTTGAGTTTATGTTTGTAGATTTTGATTTAAAGCCCCAGGTGTGAATATGTAAACTGTGAAAATGGGTGTGATGCAGGGCAGTGAATGAAAAGACAACATCTGCTTTTTCCTTGGCATTTCAGTGACAGTGGACTCACCCACAATGAGGCCAATTTCACAGTGATGATCATCATAGCCGCAGGTCATCATGGTGCCCACTGTGTCATTGATCATCGCCACAATATCAATATCAAAGTCCTACAGTCCAAGAAGAAAGGAATATGCACATTACTTACATCACAGATTAGCTTTAGAGAGGCTGACATTTTTCAGGCACCTGTATACTACAGGTACAAGGGAGAATACAAGGGAGATTTTACAGATCAAAATCTTTTTATTTTATTTTTTCATATTTGGGATCGTTCTCGTTATAAAGAACAGTGCTCATGGCTCCTAGAACCTCCATATCCATTCCTAACACATAAACCTACATCTGTGTCAAATCTGGACACTTTTATTGCAAAAGGCCCATTTGTTGAGCTTAACCGTCCCACTATTGGGATAGATTTTTGTGAATATCAGTAAACAAAACAAAAGCCCAAAACTCTAGAGAGAATTCGATGGCCTATCACGGGGGACGAGGTGAAAAGACAAGGAGGAAACAGGACCATATCTAAGCTTCATCAAGGCCTGAGGGACGTTCAGTTTTTACAGAGTAAATCCATGTGCTTTCACATTATTCCAGTCTTTGTTCAAGGTTGTCTGAGGAGAATTTATTTTGTCAATGCCAAAAAGGGAGAAAACAGAGGTAGGGTGGCTATCCTTTAAAAAAGGTCTCTCTCTCTTTGAGCTCCCATGTGACCACAAAATTGTCTACCGTCTAAACCAGGGGTCTCAGACTCACGGCCCGCGGACCAATTGCGGCCCGCGGGACGATATTTTGAGGCCCTCTACGTGACATCAAAGTTTAGTGTTAGTGCGGCCCGTGAGTTTTTCTCACACGCACCTGCGTGAGTCGTTGCCCTGGGCCAGGGGTCGGCAACCTTAATCACTCAAAGAGCCATTTAGACCCGTTTCCCACAGAAAAGAAAACATTAGGAGCCACAAAACTTAAAAAAGCATATTATGAGGGACAAAAATTGAACACATTTTCTTTTGATTTTACAAGATAACCATAATCTTCAAATTTAGAATTACATTACAAAAACTAACGAACTAAAATAAAATACATTTTAATGAAATAGTTGTACTTTTACCGGGGCGGACTGTCCTCAGTGCGCCCTGACCCAGTCGCGTCGCTCTGGGGGGGGCCGGCCCACGTACACTCGGCGCAAAGGGTCGGCGGCGATGTCGGCTACCCACCTGACCCGTCTGGAAACACGGACCGAGGAGTCTAACTCACGCGCGAGTCAGAGGGTCTCACGAATCCCCG
>OMKR01045037.1:2569-12931 GCA_900302355.1 Cyttopsis rosea | reverse complement strand
TTGAAATTGAAAGGCCTCTCCCTAGGCCTAGAGCACTTTTGTTGTGTTGACTGCATATGCAGTGTTCTTTTGTTTTTGTGGTTTGTGTGTTTTTCTGCAGCATGTTTCAGCTGTTGAATTAGTTTTGTGCCTTTGTAACGCGTTTGTCCTTGTCGGCCACCGTACAATAACCCCATTGAACCCCCGCAAGCGTTTAGATAATCAACAAACTAGTTTGAATTAGGTCCTGTTTAAAAAGAAAATTCTCAGCCTAAAATATCTTAATTTTGAGGCAGATTCAATGTTATTTGATTGAAAAAGTAAAATTCAAGCTGTAAAATCCAACCTGTAAAATCCAGTCATGGCCATATGCCACAATGCCCATGATGCTGCTAACCCCCTCTCTTAGTTTCTGCATTGATGTGGAAGTGTGCTGCCTAGTTTGTCCAAGCAAGTAGTTTGCAATTTAAGATGCATTGTGATATTGTGCTGATTTTTATGTGTGTTACCCAGCTGTCCCAGCTGACCGAATGGGGTTTCCATGGCGCTCTCCTCTACGTGGACCCCTGCGATGCCCCACCGGACCGGGACGTCCAGCACCAAGCCTTTGTGGTGACTCTCAACCCTGGCGGTGACCCGTCCACCCTGGGAGATTCCGGTGGTGAGTACACACGTTGAATTATGGGACACCAATCAGTACCGGTAAACACGATAGCTTTATCAAGTTTACGAGTAATACAAGGCCGATGGACTGGTCGAATTGGATGACAAGGGCAAGTGAGAGAAAGGTCGGGGCTTAAAAGAAGGTAGCAGCAGAGTCTATGGCCAAAACTGAGACAAAACTGCTTGAGCAGAGACGACACAGAAGAGCACAAAAGTATGTTACTATGTTACTTGTAGATTTTGTTCTCTTTTACATGAGGAAAAGGCTGGGTTACTGGAAAGTGTTTCTAGACATGTACATGTGTGCTCTCCTGAATGGAGGCATTCCCTTAAACCTTACTCACATATCTTACCTCGTCCTCTGGCAGAGGACGTTGCTATTTCTCGGTGCGGGCCGTGGCTCTTTCTTCTACTGTATTTAAATTGGCCTCCCAGGATGGGTGACCTCCCTGCCCCTTCATCTTGTCCCCAACTTCCTGTTTCCTGCCCGGGTTCCAGGCAATGGGGACGTGTCATTACTGCTCAAGTACCTTTAGTCCTTGTAAAGAGTCCCAGTACCGCAGCGGAGAGACCCAACAAGAGGCTTGGCCAGATGTCTGGGCATGCCACACATTCCCGTATTTCAGTGTGCATGTATGTAGCTATGTCCTATAGTGTATGTGTGTGTGTGTGAAGAGAGAGACAGATGTTGCCTTTCTATTCAGCCACCAATCACATGGCACACGTCCCACACAGGTCCCCCCAGTACTATGAAGAACACAAGATGAGAAAGGACACCTCATTTTTCACATCAACTCACTTTATTCATGCTGTAGAGCCTTCTCACCGTTAAACAATAACACAAATTAATAATCACAACAATAGCTCTTTCTCTGAGTGTCCATGCCGTTCCATGCATTAATAATGAACATTCTCCATGCTCCATACACATTTCAGGATTAGCCTGGTAGAGCTAGGACATCCAATATCATTTTCGTATCAATTGCGTTCCACTGAAAATAGCTCACCAGGTTCTGGTCTTCGGTAAAACTCCCTGGGACTTGACACAAACTCGATCTAAGGCCACATGACCATTGAATAGACTCCTTCTGAAAAGAAACCAGAGAAATCAAACCCTTTGATTTGCACAAATGTTCTTGGACGAGTGCTATGCCACCAAAATAACAGAGGAGCCTCCCGCCTGTGTGAACGGCAATATTGCAAATGTCAAAACGCCTTCAGCTCTGAGCGCTCGGCTCATACCGAAGGGGTTCATTAACACTGCCAAGCGCCGTCGCTCTCCTTTCAAGGCAAGATGGCTGCCTAAAATGTACAAATTCGTTGTTTGCCTTCTCAACAATCCGTCCGACTTCTTTTGTTCTTTGTTTCCCCTAGTTTTACCATTTGGTCTTTTCCTGCTCAGCTATCGCCGATGCCTCTTCCTCCTCCTCCTCCCCTTTCCTCTGCTCCATCTCCTTTTCCGCGCTTGTTAATTTGAATGTTGCTTGTAGAATTGTCTCCCTGCCGTCTTGTCACACAGCTGCCTGCTGGGACACCAGATTTAATCAAAGCCCCCTCTCATCTCCCTCCCCTGCCTTCCCACATCGGCCAAGTGCGAACGTGTCTTAGCCAGCCTGTGTGGAAGGAAGTGCACGACAATCTTAACGCCTTGGTGAGCACAGACTTTTACCATGCAAAAGATTCAACATTGCAATTCAGGATAGGGTCTCCGCTATCCTTAATTGCAATGTTGAATCTTCGTACAACGCCGTGAGCAGCGTCCGCACTGAAAATCACCAAGTTTGATCCAAAAACAAAGCATTTATAAATTAGTTATTGCTGAAAGAGAATTCACATAGTAATTAAAATGGTATGTTTACACCAACTACATCAAGGGGTTAGGGGTTAAATGGACGGTTTGGTAATGTTACGCTCATTGACTCAGAATGGATGTGAACCCACAAGCACGACACCAATGGCACCGTTAGGTTTTAGGGTTAGGGTTATCATGAATAGCCCCGGATGTAAAATAACTGTCGTGGAAATTCCACTGCGTGGTTGGTGAGATAAACCCTTGCTATTGGGAACAAACTGAGACCCTCGTTCTGTTAATTGGAACGAAATATAATTTGCAAAATAAGGAGAACAACACAGCGATAAACTCTGAATTAGTGACACGACAATCTCCCCGTACATTTGTCGGAGGGAGTTCTTATACAAGAAAAGAGTTGGGCGTTGTCTTGTGATGCTCCTCGTTCGTTGCCTTATCTTCTGTACACATGATAGAAAGTTGCTTAGTCATTGTCTCATCTTCTGCACACAATGTTAGAAAGTTGCTGCATCATTGTGTGACTATGCTATTAGTCCGTTATCTTATCCTTACACACAAACTGCAAAGCATTGTTTATTTGAGCACAACATGTGAATATAGAAAAGAAAGAAGGAGCACTAGTTATATCAAAATCACAATTTACAAATTACAATTGTCTATCACATTCCCCCCTTTTGTTCATAATGGAACAAACACCATAATGAAAATGCAATAATGATAAGACAAAATAAACAAATATTGTAATAAAGACAACAACAAAAATTTCATCATGTGAACACGATGACTAACACATACTATAAGTACGGGGTAAACATAATTAGACGTAAACATAATTAGACACAGACATTCTCTTCATCATCATCATAGGGGGAGTCTGGGATCCAATCAGCGAAAAGCATCCAGTAATTAAACTGTTCTCACAAAGCCTGAATCTTTGTCTTGGAGGTCAGTGGCATCAAAACCCCACGGCTTCCAGTCTGTGTTCTTGAACCGACTTACAGTATCTTTTTCCATTTGTAAGGTATCAACATCTGGGTCTGGTGTGGGTGTGGGTGTGGGTGTGAGTGCGGTGCGGGAGCGGCTGTTGTTTAAGCCGTGGGTCTGTGTTCCAGGGTTGGGTGATCAGCAGGACGATTGCTATGGTGATGAGGAAGATGATCACACAGACATGACTGATCTTTCCCTGTTGGTGGGACATCATCCTCTTCTGACTGACATTGTAGTGGCAAATCCTCTTTGCGAGTAGTGGCAAATCCTCTTTGAGTAGACAGAGGTTCCAGGACTTAACTCCCTTGGTTGGGGCTTGACTTCAGTTCACGTCCAATGATTCTCTGTTGTTGTCGTCTATCCGGTCCTCCAGAGGATCGGGGACTTTCTTGCAATGGGATGCATGCACCCACGTTGGTCATTCCACCGCTTCAACTGCTGTTGCGGTGGTGAGGAGAATCCAGAACAGGCCCAGGAACCGGGCCGAATTCCAGCTCTTTCTCCAGAAGTCACAGATCACCACCTAGCCGCCTGGTCGGATGTCATGCAGAGGTCCCTCAAGTGGGATGGGTGGGGTTGCTTCGACCTGCAAATATATTACCTAATTCTCTAACATTAAAGGGGGAATGGTTAGTGAGGAAATCTGTGTCCTCATCTGTGGGGGAAACAATCATTGTTAGAACATGAGCAGTGTCAGATATAACGGCAGCTTTGGTGGCTTGGGCGTTTCCTTTAGAGATGGGGTCAGATGCATTAGTGAGAGCAGCACAGTTACAAATCGCAATTCGAGATGGGATGGTTATGGCATCGTTACATTAAATGGATACTCCGTATATACTATTAGTCAGCTTGACCACACTGTATCACATTGGCCCGTACCTTTTTCTGTAATTAATATAAACAAAGACAGGTTACAACAAATAGAGACACAAATACACAACCTGTTGCATAAAAGTAGACAATACACTGGTTAAAACAAAGACAGGTGATGAACAAACAGACAAAATGAATACCTACTAGTTCTACTAATTACTTTAAATAATCTTAGGTTAATTTATACCTGGTTCATTAGGATGGCATTGTTCTCAGTCGCTCCGCCCCAGGTCCTCCATAAGGTGGGTACTTTGTAATTGTTGCTCCCCCCCAGGTCCTCCGTGAGGTGGGTACTTTGTAATTTGGTAAAGAGGGAATTTCCCTGAATTCTTAAGAATTCCTATGAATTCTTGTCGACGGTAAAACCTCTGGATTACTGTGGGGTGACATCAGAGAAGTTTGCCATCCTGATACTACTATAATAAATCAATCTATACAAGTACGGACTAACACAAACAATTCAGAAGCCTAGGCAGAAGAGTAACCAGGGAGTCTGGCAGATTCCAGAGTCTCAAAAGAAGTCATAACCGAGTATGCCACAAGCAGGTCACCGGCTGATGACCTTTGTGCAGACCAATCAACAAAAAGTTCCGTATCATAATTTACAAGCGCTTCAGTAGCAAGATCTGGGCAGGGTGAAGCCACAACGGCTATCGCTGCCAAGTAGTCATGTGGATCTCCATCGTCAGCGGTGAGGAGAAGAGTAGCTGGATTAAGAATGGTGCATCGCTTCAATGTGACATGAGGAAGTGAAAGTAGCACATGTTGATGATGGAGAGCTGTTGCTGGAGAGAAATGAGCCATTTTGCTTTATAGCAAGATGGAGGCTACAGCATGTGGTACTAAAACAGTGAGTGGTAGCCACAAGAGAGGCAGATGTGGTTACTGCCAACCCACTAGCCACAGCACCAAGTTTCTGAGAATAGTATGCAATGGAATGTAATTAACAACACAGCTGACATAAAACCATCTTAAAACACATGACTCATGACACATCGCCATTTTGGATTAATGTGCTGGCATTGATAAATTCGAAACCAGATAATTTTTCTCAGAATCCGGCAGAGAACACTGCCGGAGACTCTGCATAGCCCTGTGGCATGCAAGTCCATGTGTAACACTTCCCTTTAAAGGTGAAAGCGAACCACGATTGTGAGTCTATGTCTACAGGGATGCTAAAGAAAGCATTTGCAAGGTCAATAACAGTAAAACATTTTGTTGTACCCAGGACTTGAGACAAAATGTAGTGGGATTAGGAACAACCGGCACTATGCGCTGAAAGGCGTCATTCACAGTACGCAAATCTTGAACAGAACGCCACAAGACTCCATCTGCCTTCTTAACAGGCATTATTGTTGTATTGCATGGGACAGGAAGGAAGGACAGGGTACAACAATGCCTGCTTCTAAGAGTGATTCAATTCCTGGGGTAATTCCTAACACGGCATCCGGTTGCAATGGATATTGCGTTTTTCACAGTCGGTAGGAGGATTTTGGTGTGACTGTGAGTGGAATGGCCCCCTTCATTAGTCCAGCATCATATTTATTTGTGGCCCAGAGCATCTCTGGCATCTCCTTTAATGTGGGGTTCTCCAATATTAAAGTTAAGAAAAATACCTTTCCCAAAACAATTTCTTCTCAAATTCTTCATCCTGTCATCACTAATTCTGGCAGTTCAATGCAATTCTGGGATGGTCATCAAATCCCCTTATCTTTTTATTTTTATTATTATGGAATGTGGACCTCTTTGCTGTAAATCCCATGCATAGTATTAACCTGGTGTTTCTGGGCTACACAGAAACATGGAATATTCTGCATCTTTCCTAACACATGAGATTTTAAGACCACTCTCTGTACAATTGATGGTAATGCCTAATAAACACATCGGTTCTTGGCCACACAGGTGAACGGGGCAACAGTTGAAGCTGAGCGGAGAGTATGAAGCTGTGACATAATGTTGTGGTGTTTGCTTCATCTTCATTGTCCATCCAAAGGTATGGTGAAACCTTCCACCATTCTTAGTCCTGCTGCTCCCACAACGGCGGTCGAGCGTCCCGATAATGGTGGGCTTGATTTGAGTTTATTGGTGCATAACACTGAGTATCTTGCACCAGAGTCTATGAGAAATGGTATTTGCTCACCATTTATCTGGAGGATGATTGGTCGGCTGGGGTTCAGAGTGGATGAAATCCAGACTGGGGCCTTCCTCCAAGGTGCAACGGCTTTGTTTCCAGTGGTGGAGGGGTGGAGTTTGGGTGACCATCTTAAACAATGGCTTTTTTGGATTTCTAACTAGGGATGTTTAAATAATGAAATGCAAGAGTCAGAAAACCATACCCATAAAGTTCAATAATAAATAATACTTTTAAACATTAATTCTGGATAATGAGGTTTTATATACATACATGGAAAAGAATAAAACAGGATTCAAACATTCAATTCTCAAAACATTCCTATCAGCAGTGGAAGTTCGTGGCTAATTACTTCTAAGATGATTTATTTATTAACTAGACATTCAAACATCATCATATCATTGTTAATAGGTAGAAATAAAACAAACAAGCTTTATTTTACTGAAGGAATGACACCAAGGGAAGAGAAGCAAACTTTATATTTAAGGAAAATGCAGTTCTCTTTGTGTGACAAAATTAATCATGGCAAAACACATTTAAATGAATTTATGTAACTTCAGCGATACTATCCCGATAATGATCTGAATTGATTCATTTTTCATAAAGGAGGAGAAGGTTACAATTTTGGTTACAAATTAATCTTAATGTTAGTTCAGTTTAAGTCTGATCTTTAACTTAAACACAAGGCATGAATTTAAATGTAATCTGTTAAGCATGCAAATTACACAGAGAGACAAAAGGTCTCCGTGGGGGTTAAGGTTGAAAGGCTAACAGGAGTCTATGTTCCCAGGACTCCTGTTAAGTAAACAGAAGTACAGATTAATATCTTAAATCTTGCTTCCATGGGTTTCAGTGGGTTTAAACTAAAACTCCCATTAGTTGGAAAACCCAGTTTTTCCCATAATTCTAATTGTCTATTGTTCCCCATGTATATTGACCATACATTTCACTGGTCCGGTCCATTCCATTTTCAGAGTGGCTTTTGCACTCCCCCCCATCATAGTGGATGGTGGAATTAGGGGAAAAAAGGAAGAATAAAGAAAAAAAAAAACTTACTCATTCAGATTTTTTTCCACACACTTTGTCTCTTTAGTTATTTCCAAATTATTTCAGACCCCCTTTTTTATTAATCAATCAATCAATTCATCAATTGATTTATTTATTTATTATTATTATCACACATATGTTTCGAGCAACGCACCCCAAGACACTGATAGAATCACTCTGAATTTATATCATCCATACTTGTTTCCAGTGGGATCTATTGGCCAGGTGGTTTGTATGAAACATACGCACCCCAGACACCAATAAGATCACTCAGAATTCATTTGAACGTATTACTACTAATTCAATAAATACATTTTACACAAATAAAACCCTATTGGAGTACCTGGCAAAAATAAACAAAAAGACTGAAACAAAAAATAAATACATTTATAAATAAAAATTGTATATCTCATCGATATGGCGAGCTATGCCGTGAAATTAATTGATCACATGAGACACAGTGTTCTCTTTAATGCCAACCTGCATCCTATACACCGCACGGCTTTTTAAAATTATATTTAAATATTTTAAAATTGTGTCTACTTTGTTAATAATTAAATTAAAAAATGTGTGTTTGTTTGTTTTTTACTACGATCTTCCCGATCTTTCTTTTTCCTACGGTTCAATCCAGAGATGTCTTACGGTCGGTCCCCGACCATGTGTACGAACTTGAACACAAAGAGGTCCGGCAAAGTCCAGTTGGAGATCCCATCCTTGTTGCCAGATTGTCGCGGAAATTCCACTGCATGGTCAGTGAGATAAACCCTTGCTATCGGGAACACTCTTGTTCTATTAACTGGAACAAAATTTATTTTGCAAAATAAGGAGAACAACACAGCGAAATAGTGAGCACCCTTGGAGAATCGATCTACCACAGTTAGGATTGTAGTGTTCCCTTCCGATGTGAGGAGCCCAGTGACAAAGTCCAGAGAGATGTGGGACCACGGGGAATGGGCAGAGGCTGGAAGAGACCAGCTGGGGCTTGACAGGAGTTCTTGTTCTGTGAGCATACTGGACATGCAGCCACAAACTCCCGGATGTCCTGATCCATGGATTCCCACCAGAAACATTGTCTGAGAAGGTAGAGAGTTCTGGCTACCCCAGGATGGCAAGCTAACCGGGAGGAGTGTCCCCACTGCAGGACCTGAGAGTGTACATCGGCTGACACAAAAAGGCAGTTATCAGGGTAAGTGCTGGGAGGTTGGGGGTGGGTGGTTAGAAAGAGAGTCCTTTACCTTCTGCTACACCTCCCAGGTAACCCAGCCCCTACATCCAAATCAGAAGCATCCACCTCCACCACAAACTGACAGGAGGGGTCAGGCAGGTTGAGAATTGGTGAGGAGGTGAACCATTTCTTTAACTCACTGAAGGCCTTGTCCACTGCAGGTGACCAGAGGAAAGGAGAACTCTGGGAGGTCAATGCAGTGAGTGGCACCGCCACCAGGCTATAATTCCGGATGAGCGGCCTGTAGAAGCTGGCAAACCTCAAGAAATGCTGCAACTTCTTCCTGGAGGCCGGTACCGACCAGTCAACGACCTCCCGAGCCTTGGCTGGGTCCATCTGCACATTCCCCTCAGCAACCATAAAGCCCAAGAAGGAGACCCTGGGCACATGGAATTCACCTATATAAACAGCTTGTTCTTCAGAAGCCTCTGGAAAACACACTTGATGTGCTCCTGCTCCAGAGAATACAAGGATATCATCCAGGTAGACAAAAACAAATACATTAATAAAGTCTCTGAGAACATCATTAATCATGGCCCGGAAGATTGCAGGGGCGTTGGTGAGACCAAAGGGCATGGCCAGGTCTTCATAATGTCCACTCGGGGTGTTGAAGGCTGTCTTCCATTTGTCTCCCTCCTTGATGCGGACCAGATGACCGAGAATCAGAGTCCAGGGAATCAGGCAGAGGTTCGGACGGAAGGTACAAGAATCAGGAAGTAGCGTGGGAAATCTCAGCACAATACAAAAGACAATCTGACTTGGGGAAGTGGACTGGTATATAAACTGAGGGACTATTGAGGGAATGGGCTACAGGTGGGGGAGACCAGGTGAAGAGTGACAGCAAAGCAAAAGGGAGTGGGCGGATCTAAAATGACATGGAGGTTAGTGACATGGTATGAGGAAATTACCAGATGAAAGTAAAACATGAAAGCAAATATAAATACTGGGAGATCAGAGAGGATTCATGACAGATATAGTGGTAGGAGTGGCAAATAAGAATGGTCGCCTCGCCATTTTTTACGCCATTCTTTACACAATTGGCACCCCTTGAAATACATTTCAGCAAAGTTATACAAGCTAAAATCCCTGATTACAACCTCATTTCTGTCCTTAAAAGCCTCATGCCAGCTGTAGTCGTTTTGTATGCACACGGTTGCTTTGCCACTGCCTTAAACGTCAAGTCCATATGGTTTGTGCGATATTGTCATTTAAGTGGATGGGACGTGGGTTTGTGTGTGTTTGTGTCTGTTTTGTGTTTGATTAAGTCTGAAAATATGTGTGCTTGAGTGAGTGTGTGTAGGTGTTGGTTGGTGTTGAGGCTGAGTGCATTGAATAGTAAGAGAGATTTGAGAGTCACTATTGTATGTCTGGGCGTGTTCAACATGTTCACTCAGGTGTTTATGCGGGGTGTGTGTTTCCCTTATGCATGTGTCCCTGAATGTGTGTGTGTGTGGACTTGTTTAAATGTGCGAGCGAGCTGTCTGCCAATCCCCTAAAGAGCCGACAGTGGATCTGATCAGCAGGTGTGCGCAGTCTGCTTCTTCCCTCCATGTTTCTCTGGCATTTATCTAGCTTGATACACTCTGCACTCTGGCATCCATCCAATTTGATGCACTCCATGCCACCGCAGTGCTGCCAACCTGCCTA
>OMKR01045034.1:0-11958 GCA_900302355.1 Cyttopsis rosea | reverse complement strand
CAGCTTTACTTTCGGTGCATTCCTCTCCTCCGTCACTTTGCGACGGTGACACTATCACAAAGTCCAGCATCAGGTACGCTTCATAAAAAATTCAAAACACTTTTCCCTGGCAATTGTAGCCCGAGGCTCTCAAGGTTTTATCTTTGTAACAATTTGATAATACTGGTCACACTACAGCGTGTGTCCTTGAGTGCCGTCAAGGGCAAGAGATTTCTATTTCACAAGTTTGTATAGACCCTGGGAAAAAGAAAAAAATATATATATTAAAATAAAAATCATACTGCTTGTGGTGGAAAGTTGCCGTTGTTGTTGAGTGACAAGGTTGACAATTCTCAGTGTGCATTATTAAATATTGGTTTTGAAACTTACTGTATGTGGCAGAGAAATATGAAGAAAATAAACCTTTAAAATAGGAGAGTTAAACAATATATACAGGGAAAAGAAGTATTTATACAACAAAAAGATTGACGAAATGCCACTTGGGATATGAGATTATAATATCACAACCAACATCATAGCTCTCAAATTATGACTCCACATTAGTAATGAAAAGTTTCTCTTTTTAGACATTTCGAGTCGTTCGATTTTGCAGACTCTTTCGCTCGTTCAATTTCAATTATGCCAAATGCCTTCATCTTTTTTTCCACATGACTTCAATCCTCTAATTATCTTCTGGTTGCGAATCGTAGAAGAGTCACTCACTCAGTGAGTTGTGAACCGACGATTTAGCGGTGTAAACGTAGAGCCATGGATTGTAGATATTTAAATTCATCTACAGATCTACCCAAGAGGACTTTTCAACATTAATATATTGTACCTCTATCTGCTCGGAGCATTGAGAGGGCCAGGAGATCAATGAGGCCGAGAGCAACTTTGCGAGGGGTTGATCACCTTACGTCGACTCGCAGCCACAATCCCGATCAATGGGTTGGATGTTGGTTCAGTAGCTGCGAGCGAATGAATGAACGATCGATCGATCGGTTGGTCGGTAGAGACAATAATTGGTCTCATTTGAGATGGCGGCAGACTGGACAGAGACGAACAGGACCTGGTGGAACAAAGTGGATCGGTAGGTATGAAACTTTCTCTCCTGGTGAAACGATAAGATAAGTCATTTTACTTCCTGTACGAGTTATGGAACAACTTTTTAGTAACAATTAACAAAGTAATCTCTGGTCAATCGCCATAATCAATACTTTTATTTAACTTGGCTCGTGTCAACTCAGCAAACTTGTGTGGATTTATTTTGTATTATTGGCTCTTTTTGCACACACGGTACTTACACTCATTCCGTATGATCGGCAAACACTTTTGGAGTTACGATTGTCAACCAGTTTGGACTTTTAGCTGACTTTTGACATCGCGTCAAAAGTCACCTCCCCACGGAGGAAAAGAAAGAGAGGGAAGCACGCCTGGGCTCTGTGCAGAACCCGACAGAAAAACAACAACAACAACATCCCCCTCTGCCCAGCATTCTACTGGCTAATGTTCAGTCAATGGACAACAAACTCGACGAGCTGCACGCACGGATTAAACATCAACGGGACACTTGGGGCTGCTGCGTTCTGGTGTTGACCGAGACATGGCTGGAGCCCAGCATGCCCGACTGTGTCGTCACACCGGAGGGTTTCTCCATCTATCGCAAGACAGAATGAAGGACTCAAAGTGACCATCAAAGTTAGACCCTTCTACCTCCCCTGAGAGTTCAGCTCAGTCCTCCTCACAGCTGTTTACATCCCCCCACAGGCTGATAAATCATTAGCCCTGGGTGTGCTGTATACAATTGTAAATGGACTGGAGAACTCACATTTTTGGGTGACTTTAACAGAGCTAACATGAAGAAGGTTCTCCGAAAATATTATCAACACATCACTTTTTCCACCAGAGGTGAGCAGACTCTAGATATACACAGACTCACAGGCTATATTAGTAAGTGTATCGATGACGCTGTTCCAAAGGCCACCGTCTCATTTACCAGAAATGCCGTTCTAAACTCAGAGTGCGGACCACCGCCTTCAACTCAGGGGACCCTGACGCCTACCAAGCAGCCAGATATGACCTTCGGAAGTCCATCAGGGATGCCAAGAGGGACTACAGAGCCAAAGTGGCTCTGACCCCAGACGCATGTGAAGTGAATTACTCTGCATCCCAGACTACAAAAGGAAAAAGAGCATTGTTCAGCTCTCTGCATCACTCCCGGATGAGCTCAACACCTTTTATGCTCAGTTCGATGTGGACAACACAGCACCCGTCACGTGTCCACCTGTGGATGGAGAAGCTGCCACATTGACCCTAGCAACAGATGACGTCAGACAGTCCTTCAAAAGTGTCAACCCCCGCGAAGCTCCTGGACCGGACGGCATCTCAGGGCGTGCGGAAATTAACAAGATAAAGATCTCTGTTGTTTCAGTGTTATTACAATAGTTCTTTTTATGTCCATACCAATATACATTTTCACAATATGTAATAAAAATCCATATACAGTTCTGAAAGCATCAAATGTGATGCGATTGGAGGAATACGATGGAGGAATATTTACTTAAATGTTTATGTTCAAAATTTGTCAAAAAATGAACAAGGACTCTGATTGGAGGCTGGATCTAAGGACACGCCCCAATTCAATCTTATTAAATTCCCCAAGCACCCTTTGTTTGCAAGCAACCTTCCCAGAGACACTAGAGAGACAAGGAGAGGTGTGAAGCCAAAGAGCAGGACAGAGGAGGTGGGGGGGGGGCGACGAGCTGGCCTCAGCGCCTCCATGTAAGAAGACCTCCGTTCTCGGAGTTCGAGCCTCAGAACTTTACTTATTAGCAGAATTTTTATTTGAAACATTTTTATTATTTCAATTTTATACCTTAAGACGCGTGAATCCACAACACGCGGTCTGACCTTTTGATTTTTGTAGTAAATTATTTTATAGTTGATAATAACTTTTGATCAATGTCGAACGGCCAACGACATTATTTGCAAGATGAATCCAGTAGTGACCGGGGCTTCACCGCATCACTCCAACCACCAACGCGGCTTGGTACCTCATCTGTGACAGAGCACTGCGCCATACTAGGCAAGATCAATCCATCGCTACTGTTGGTGATCATGTTGTTAATGTCTGATGGGTTCTCTTTTTAATTTCTTTAATTCCTTTCACTCTTAATTCACAGATTAGGTTTAGAAGTTAGTTCAAAATTCCCTCTTTTGTTACAACTCCATGTATTCTCTGCAATCTCATCACATACTTTACGTGATCTCTTTTCTATGTTTGTTTATGATTTTTATTTCTTATTAATCTCATTTATTCTCTTATTATTGAATGTTTTATTAAAATAAAGGTTTAATTTATTGCCGATAATTTGGGGTCTGTGGGAATTTTGAGTCTTACACACACAAATTCCTGATTTCAGAACTTACACCCAAATTTATGAGACTGATAAATATTAACAAGTTTATACAGTCTCATCCTGCATTGCACCCCAGCCAGCAGGTGACAGCTGGCTGGGGCGTGCACGTAGACACCGTGCAGATGAGGGCCTGACTGTCCGAACCACGGAGAGCGGACATCATGTCCGTCCTTGGACGTGTTCGGGTGGGCCACTTAGTGACGGCACTGACCATCATGAAGCTGCTCAGGCTGGTAGTGCCATTGGGCCTCCTGCACATGTAGTATCCAACGATGGTTTGAACGGCTCCGGTTGGGCTCCGGTTGATAACATAACTACAGTTCTATGAAGGAGGCATAGCCCCTTAGGGTTTTATACCCCACTGGACCCCTATCAGTCTTACTGAATTGGTTTCAGAGGGCGGGTAGTGGACATTACTGTATATACTGTATGGCTATGTTGCTCCATCCTGATTGGCAGAAATGGATGTATAAGAGTGGATGAATAAATTTCAATACATCTTTGCCCCTAAGGGGCTATGCCTCCTTCATAGAACTGTAGTTACAAAGCTACAGTAACTCTCGATTTTATAAATCACAAAACTGCAGTATTGAAATGTCATGTTTACCAAGCTGAATGAGTAAATTAAACCGCTCCTCATCAGCCTTTATCGTCCCGTAATGAAGCATTTTTTTAATTTGTCTTTCATTTGAATAATTCTTAAGGCGATTCCAAAATAAACCATTTTTTACTAAATAACAAGCAAATAATACAGTGAGGTCACCGAGTCAAACAGCCGCTCTGAGAGGGCGAGGAGTAATTAGGATAATTCTTCTGGGATAGAATGAATTTGGATTTTCATTTTTTCAGGGGAAAGTTGGTGTGATCCTGTTGACTATTCTGCCAAATCCTCATTCAAATCAGGGTGAAAAGTCAACGAGGATTATATACGACAAGGCTGAGATGCAATTAACCTCCCAAAGGAATATTACTATGATGTTTTATACAAATTACAAAACACAACAACTTAGTAAATGATGGCGAACAAAGTAATGATAATGAAATGTTTCAAATTATAACCAAACAATTTTCAAACATGATTTTAGGGGTAGACTTGTGGAGAGTTTCGAGTGAGATTAGCTCAGTAGTGATGAAATGTTCAGCTCTTTCCATGTGACTCAGTAAAAATAAGATTTGTAAAATTTTTGTTCAAGATTTGTTCGTTTGATTCAGTCGGTGTAACAAGAGTCGGTTCGGCTCCGATTTGTGAATGGAATTCTCACAATAATCATTCAATTCAGTAAAATTAATTTTTATTTTGGTGGAATACAAAGTGTAAATCAATCACATTCACAGTCTCTTGCCGTTCTCTCGTTTCTCTTTTCTATGAATTTTGTGCACTTTAAAACTGGTCTTTTGCTGAAGTTTTCCTGATATCTAGGTTTGGTGCTTTTAGTGCAAATTCTGCAATGGCTTGGTAATTTTCTTTCCAATTCCCTGTGTCCTCGGGCAAAGAGTGTTTGTACATGCATAGCCTCCTTTCCCCCATCCCTCTCTCACATACAAACAACCCTTTCTCTCTCTCCATGCACATAACCAGCTAATTAAACAAAGCACGCTATTTGATTAAACAAGTAAATTCTGCTAGTCTGTGCTTGTGATAATTAGGATAACCCTGAGTTTCCCTGAGAACATTAACCGTGACGGATGCTTCAGCCTGGAACTTGGAATGGCTTTGCCTTTGACGGCGGCCGAGGAAAAAGAAAGCCCAATTGTGACAAAAGTGAGATAGGATACATTTACTATTAGCGATGAGCGGACACAGTCTGCCTGGAAATGCCACTTTACTTTCCAAACAACATACGAGAAGAACTCTCCGCCACCTTTCAGTCGTGGCTGAGATTATCTAGACCCCTCTCCAGGACTACAACAATAGGATGAGTATTAAGACCAGAGACAAGGATGAGGGGATTAGCCAACCGCCAAGTCCTGCCGTGATTAATGGGCTTTTACAAATTACTTCCTAGTAGTGGCCATGCGCTGTCCAGTGCAGACTACTTTAGAGAATACTCAAATTCAAGAATCCAAGTCTTACTTTTTCCTGCCAAAACATGAGAAGAATGCCTCGACTCGGTTCCACATGCGTAGCTCTTTGTTCCGTTTCACCAGGGGTTTGTTGGATGGGAATACGTATGTAATGAGAAGAAGCATAGTTTAGGACGGACTGGATCCTGTTTATAGACTTCTAACATAAATCCTATACAGCATTGCAGATCCAGATTTGATGCAGCATTGTTTTTCCATTTAGTCAGTCCGTATTTCAGAATCAGATAATTTGGCTAATTACATTTTCATATATGAGGAATTTGTCGTGGTGAAGATGGGTGCAATTGGCATAAAAAAAAAAACTAACTACTAAAAAAGGAAATAGCCAATGTTAAGAACCTGCTTAGTGGTCTAGGGATGAGGCAGGGATGGTAACAATACAACCAGTAGATGTTAGGGTGGGACCAATTAGGAAGCAGAGTGTCAGGATAGGCTGGAACTGTTCTTGACACATCAACCAATTAACTGGAACAAACATGTAGAAGATGGTAAAGACAAACGTGACAGAAACAGTGCGTGGCCCATGACACGTCACAGCCAAATATACAAAGAAAATAGCCAAATACAGAAAAACTATACAGAAAAAGTGATTCTATGCAGAGGATACATTAAATTAAATGTAACATCTGGGGCTAAGTGGAAGTATGGTTGCTAGTATGGCTGTGGGTATAAAATATAAATATTACTAGATACTTAGTTAGATACTTTATATTGAATAAATATGTGTATAGTAATATAGGCATGAATAACAATGAATGAGGAGGTATGAGTTATTAATTAGATATTTGTAAATTATTACAATGCCGACAATGTTATTACAGAAATTTACAATATTACAATACATTGCACATGTTGTGTGTGTGTAAAATTGTTGTAGTAGAAAAAACAAAAATGGTGGTTTGGTTTGGCTCCCACTGACATTTGTTTGAAATGCCAGAGCACTTAATTTAAATGATGTACGTACTAAATAAAACCCTTTAGAAAGACTCGTTCTGTCTAAACGTCTAAAAAAAAAAAGTCCACCCTCGCACTTTCAAACCAGCTTCCGTTTCAATTTTCCTCCACTCTTCAGGAACACATTTGTTACACATTCCTGCCGCATGCACCGTTCTCCCTCCTATAAAATCATAGGAAGGAAAATAAATAAATGTTCCTTTTTGGAGTTGGGGTTTTCCAGGGATTTGACCAGTCCAACGCCTTTAATGCAGCATTAACGTGGACAAACATAATAAGCTTTTTCAGCCCAGGATGATAAGATAAGCGACGTTCTCTACGCTGCATTATTAGGGGTCCAGCCCGACGGTCGGAAACCCTATTGTTCCTGTTCTGATTTTTATAATTATTCTCCTCGCCATTATTACTGGTCAAAGTGTCTGGCGCTCAGAAACCGTCAAACCCACGGACACAAATGAATGATAGTTGTATTCGGGGCAGACCAGACATGCTGTGGTCCAAGTTTGACCTCCGTTGAGCGAGCTGAGGCGATACCAAAAGGTCACGTGAATACTCACTAGTGAGTGAAAACAGACTGATTGGTCACCGAATCATGGGGACCGGGGATGCGCGGGGATCGCTCTGATCACGCAAAGAGATCACTGAGCAGAGAGATCAGAGAGCAGAGATTTTTAGAAAGTTTTTAAAAAGTTTTTAGAAGGTTTTTAGACAGTTTTTAGAAAGTTTTTAGACAGTTTTTAGAAAGTTTTTAGACAGTTTTTAGAAAGTTTAGAAAGTTTAAAAGTTTTAAATAGGGGACATTTAGGGGGAAATATTTAAGCGGGAGAGAATGGTAAAATTCGGGAGAATTAAGCCCTGGTTATATGTCATCTTGAATTAGTTAGTAGTTTGTTATAACATTATCCTTGATATATTCTTCAGTATTGCGAATACGGCTTGAACATTGTTTCATCACACATATCACACCATCACACACGTCACACCAACTAACCGCATGCATTGCTGCCTGAAGCTATTTTTGTTAGGGGTCCAGCCCGAAAGGGCGGAGCCCTATTGTTTTTGTTAAGCAAAAAATGGCCGCCCTTGTGTATGGAACTCATAAAACCGTCGAACCCACGGACACGAATGAATAACATTTGTATTCGGGGCAGTTCAGACACATCGTCGTCCGAGTTTGATCCAAATTGGTCCATATTTGTAGGAGAAGTAAGTAAAAATAACGGGGTTTTCTCATTTCCGCAACGGTCACAGTCAGCGCGTCATTGTGTCACTGGTCACGTGAAATCACAGCACGCATGCACAAGATGGCGGCGCACAGCGGCTCGGATCCCAGTTATTTTTCATCAGAGATCTCCGTACAGCTTTTAAATTTGACGCAACTTTCATCCCCCCGGAGATCCTACGTACCCCGGAAAACGGCGCAGGTGTTTAACTAAAGGAATTTAAGACCTGAACTCTGACAGACTGTACATACATTGAAGCACAAAGAGAACTGTTGTTAAACACGAGGTAGATGTTTGGAACAACAACCATACAAAATTACACAGTGAAAAGAACATGTATGTATTGTGTCTGTGTTATGAATTTATGACATTCTTTTTGTGTTTTTGTGTTCCAGATTCCACAAAGAAGCCGGAATTCCAAGGCAGCAAAGAAGAGGTGGGCAGACCGTGCTGCTTTAGAGGTCGTCCTTTAGCGGAGAGGTAACTCTACGCTAAAGCAAAAAACTCTGAAGGGAAGGCAAAGCACCTACAGGTTGTCAAAGCTAAGAAGCACTTTTAATTTGAATGTATTTCTCCCCTTGATTTCATACAGGAGAGACAGAAACAAGGCCTACTGTAGTCAGTCGTGCTGCCATTTTTCTGAATGGAAAGTTGTATTTGTCTATAGGCAAAATAAAGAGTTCATTGTTAAAAGGGTGATGTGTTTTTACTTTTTTCTTAAATGTAAAGATACCGTTACCGTGGCCCAGACACCGTGATACATACCGAACAGTGGGCCCACTGTACCGTAGCATCCCTAGCGCAGCGGTGCTCTTTGTGTGTATTTTGTTTATATGTCAGTTCGCCAATGTTAAGTCGTGCAAAACCCACCACAGCCGCCAAGATCTTCTGATCATAGGATTACAGTGTAACCAGGCTGTTGCCAGTGAACTTCTGCACTCATAAAAGCCAGGACACCCGGCTCTCCGTGGATTGCTGTTGGCTCAGGCAGGCGGTGTTGTCGGCAAGGGCCAAATACCCTGGACCCTGTGCATTGCTGCCTGCAGCTATATTTATTATTATTATTATTATTATTATTATTATTAGATCCTCATACTTAGCTCTGTTTTCAAACAATGTGATGGAATGACTTTTGGACCAGCTCGCAAGGTGTGCCATGAAAATGTTTCAAATTCCACTATTTTTTTAAAAATTGAAAAATGGAAATTAGCTTTTGTGTTGCAAGATCAAAATTGCAAGGCTCCACAAATTCATCTAATCATCTAATGAGAATAGCAGCCCTGAGTTCATCAGAACAACCTTCACACTGAAAGTGAGAACTATTCGTAGTAATGAAAGGTTCCACTCTTTTTTGAGACTCGGTTATTGAGGAGTGACTGTGAAAAGAGTGACTGTGACTCGGTTCGGCTCTGAGTTGTGAATGGAATTCCTACAAGAATGATTTAATTCTGTCAAAATGATTTCACTCCCGAGTCATTTCAAAGATTTGTTGACTACGACCGAATCCTTCAGGACTGAAGTCTTGCATCACTAACCATTAGTAGGCCATAATTATAATAATAATACCTTTTAATAATAAACAGATTTATGTGTTTGTGACATTTTTAGTGGTTAATAGTGGGATAGTGTTTTGTCCGTGGGATTATATATTTAAGTATATAATACTAAAGTGTGTATATAAGTAAAATGTGTGCCGTGGATTGAAAAAAGGCTGGGAAACACTGTTTTAGACGAGAAAGGGAACGAGGCGATGACGCAGAAATAAAAGAAGAGAAGCAAAGAAGAATTCCAGGGAGAACTGAGGTAAAGAGAGGAGGAAGTGATGGGGGGAAGTTGGGTGGTGGTGGTGGAGGAGGGGGAGGATGGGGTGTTTGAGACAAGACCTGAATAAAGAGTGTGTCTTTGTTACATAATTAGCTGGAGAGAGAGAGAGATGGAGAAAGAGAGAGAGCATCTGGCCTGAGGTGATCTGATCTAATTGCCTGCTCACATTTTTCCTTCCACTTCCTCGTCCTCTGGAGTTCACGCCCTTAATGGCGCAGATGTTTGGCATACATGCTAACCACACATACTCCCATTATTGGGATGCAGTCACACTTCTCTTCTCACACACTCGCCATCTCTCTCTCTCTCTCTCTCTCTCTCTCTCTCTCTCTCTCTCTCGGGTGGTGTACTGTATCCGTGATGTGTGAATATGCTCGGCTGCTGTCGGAAGTTAAAGGGTCTGTTTATCAGCTGAGTGATGACGTGCAGAAGGCCGCATGTTTGGGCAGGAAATCAAGCTGTTCGCAATTTGAAATCAATGGATTTGTCGGTCCCACAACATCCCGTCATTTTCTATCTGAACCGACTGTCTTGTTGTGATGCACGACTCGCAAACGATTGGTTCGCAAACAAATCTCTTAAATGACTCAGGAGTCGGGACTCACTGCGTCAAAAAAGCCTCTTGAAAAGCGTCGTGAGTCACGAGTCGAGCAAAGCCTCCCAATAGAGAGCGAGGGAATTAATGGTGAATGGACTGCATTTTTAAAGCGCTTTTCTAGCCACTAAGGTCACTCGGAGTGCAGTACATGTTACATGCCTCACATTCACACACAGTGTCAGCCACGCGAGGAGGCAAGCAGCTTGCTCAAGGACACCTCCGCAAATTAGCCGGGAGGAGTCGAGGATTGGACCACCGACCCTCCGGTTGCCGGACGACCACTCTACTACTGCAGTCGCCGCCCTGAATAGAAAATCAATTAATTAATCAAATTAATGTGGAAAAAGGTGAAGGCATTTGGCATAATTCAAATTGAATGTGACTGATTTACACTTTGCATTCCACCAATGTAAATAATCTTGACAGAATTAAATACTTCTCATGAGACACAACTCAGAGCCAAACCCACTCTTCCGACTCTCTCGTTACTCTCGACTGAATCAAACAAATCGAGTCGGAAAATTTTACAAATCTCAGTCACAGTCACTCATAAAGAGCCGAACCTCCAAAAAGAGACAAACTTTTCATCACTAGTGTCTTGTCTGGCTTTTGGCATTAGACTTCTTATTATCCTGCCTTAATTTATCACAGTGTCTATGCATGGTCTGAGCAACTTACCAATAATTTGAAACGGGCGATATGGTTTCCCTCAGTTAGATACAAACCAGGAAAATCTTAACAATAAATCTCATTTCCATGGGGCTTTTGGGTTTAATTGTGTTTTTGTGCCAAAAAGACTACGCCACGGTTTCCACTAACCAGAACGTGTGTCCAAAACACAGGTTCCCTGCCTGATATTGTGGTGCTTCTCAGCTCGACCTTCAAATAACCTCCATTTTTATTTTGCGGGGCATGGACCAAACAAGGTGTTGAAAGCAATCCAGCACCTCCACCTTCCTCCTGAACCACGGTGACTCCGTCACTGATGGCCTGTACACTAACCCTGACCCGAAAAAGATGGTTTGCGTTGTGTGTTACGGATGTTCAGCAGGATTTAGAGCCACTGGGTGTTAAAAAACGACTAAATTAAACTGGATAGAATCGGGATGGATAGCGATACCTTTTTAATTTAAATATTCAAATAAAATGCCTAAGGCTATCATCAGGGAATTTGCAGCTAAACCACTGAATCGCCGTTGCTGTCATTGTTTTGCTTTGGCAAAGTCCAAATGGGCCTAGCGCCCCGGGCTTGGACCAGGAACCAGCATTTGAGAACCACTGGTCTACCACTAGTCTTCTCAACTTCTCAATTAGGGTTCCTGAATCATATAACTGTATTTCTTGATATTATTTTCTTGATCATCATATTGCTTGACTCATTGCTTTCAGCCATGAGGTATTTCTCGCATTCATCTCCAGCAACGACGCATTGTGTAACTGCCATTTAATCAATATTTCAATATTGATCATTTGAACCAATGGTCCCAGAGAGAATGACAAACCCAGCAGCATTTGAGTTCTTCACACAACCTGGTACGTGTGGCCCCATTCCCCAAAACCTCTAAATCCTTATTCTTTTTCATCGCTCCTTACATTAGCAATCTCTACTGTCTTAATCCTTAAATATCCTTCTCTTCTGGTCTCCTATATCCTTCATTTAAATTCATAGAAATGGATTAAAAACACAATAAATCACATCACCAAGTGAGCTTATCATGTCAGTGTATTTCATGAAAAGAGCAAATGTCCCAGTATGTGAATTTTCCAGTGGATCTGGACACCGAAACGCCCCAGTCCATGGAGTTTCCACATCCCAAACAACCTGCTTTTTAGTAACTTTTGTGTTTGTACCGGCGTGTATGTTAGTATTGTATCT
>OMKR01045029.1:0-12912 GCA_900302355.1 Cyttopsis rosea | reverse complement strand
CTCAAGATGATGAGTGAACATTAGAGAGCACACAGAGCGTTGCATTCTCATTGACATCATCAGATGATGATAATAATTAAAATAATATTAATCTGGAGACCTCTGTGGTTTTGTAAAGTTATTCATGGATGAGCCAGTACAGAGTAAAAATGCCTCAATTTAAGACACTCTTTCCACATCTTAATGAACATTTGTTGTTCAAATTTCTTTTGAGAGTGCTTACAGGGTTGATTCTGGCATTATATAATGAAATTCAAGGACTTTCAAGTACTTTTTTAAGCACATTTGCACATCTTAAAACCAGATCGCTTCTAAATAAGACTTTTATACTAAATGATCTCATTACTTCACATGCCCTAGACTTTCTCCTACTATCTGAAACGTGGCTGACGCCTGGGAACAACTGCCCTCTGGGTGAGCTTTGTCCTTTGAGTTGCTTATGTTCAGAATCAACTGTGAGAATCCCATCTGCTGTGTTGTTGTCTACCGTCCCCAAAAACAAACTAACAATTTCCTACCAGAGTTTTCTGAATTATTATCCACAATTGTTCTGCAGTTTGAAAGAACTATAATTGCAGGTGATTTTAACATTCACATTGATGACCCATTCAACTCCTTTGCCTCTGACTTCCTCAATCTACTAAATTCTTTTGACTTGACTCAATTTGTAAAAGAGCCTACTCACAAATTTGGTCACACATTAGACTTAGTGCTGTGAAAAAAGATTGACATTTATGTTTCAAAGGTTGCCGATATGGCCATCTCAGATCACTACTGTGTCTTTTTCGATGCTACAGTACATCCCACCAAGAATAAGATCTTGTTCACTGCCAAGAAACGTCACCTGGATGCCTCTGCTGTAACTAAGTTTTCTAATATCATAAATCATCCTGATAAGCCCCTTCCTACTGGTGGCTCCGTACATGATCTGGTTGATCATTTTAATAGTCAGCACCTTTAAGAAGAAGAAATTGTTCTCTAAACATTCTGTCCCTTGGAAAAGCAGCACTCTCCGTGAGTTAAAAAGAGAATGCAGGAAGGCTGAGTGAAAATGGAGAAAACACAAACTCAATGTACATCTTGACATTTACAAGGGCTTAATCTTTAGGTACAATAAAGCTGTGAAAACCGAGAGACCAAGGTACTTTTCCAATATCATTACTAACAATACAAACAACCCCAGGATACTGTTTTCTACTATTGACAGCTTATAAAACCCACGTGTATGCTCAGACACACCTTATCAAGCCTCTCCCTCCAAATGTGAGGAATTTGCCAATTTCTTTAATGAGAAAATGAATAATATTAGGCATAACATTGTTCCCATCTCTCAAAATGATAATCTGGCAGATCCAACAGGCCTTCTGCCTTACATGACCGATTTCAACATGCTCTCCCATGATGAGCTTCACAAAATTGTCGCAAGTATGAAGACATCGACCTGTTCTCTTGACCCCATTCCAGCTACTCTTTTTAAAAAAACTTTAATAAAAAGTTATTAACTCCTCATTAAAGAATGGTGTTTTCCCTAATGCTTTTAAAATGGCAATTGTAAAACCCTTACTTAAAAAGACCAACCTGGACCCCTCTGCCCTCAATAATTACCGCCCAATCTCTAACCTACCATTTCTAAACAAAATCTTCAAAAATTCCAATCTGGCTTCAGGACAAATCACAGCACCGAGACTGCCCTTGTAAAAGTCATAGATGACTTGAGACTGAGTGTTGATGCTGGAGGCGTTGCGGACCTTAGTGCCGCATTTGACACTATTGACCACAATACCTTACTTAACACCTTACTTAACCTCCTCGAAAAATGGGTTGGTCTCTCTGGGACTGTCCTAAGCTGGTTTCATCATTTCATCACCGGAAGGAAATTTTATATATACAACTTGGAGAACACACCTCAAATGCTGTAACCATTGATTGTGGTCTAGCTCAAGGCAGTGTATTAGGGCCACTGCTGTTTTCATTGTATATGCTTCCTCTAGGTAATATTGTTCGTCAGCATGATATTGATTTTGATAGCTATGCTGACGATACTCAGTTGTATATCTCTGTGAAGCCGGACGACCCAAATGCTACCTCAATCCTGACTGACTGCTTGTCTGCCATCAATGTATGGATGAGCAATAATTTCCTACAACTCAACAATGATAAGACTGAAATTCTTGTGGTTGGCCATAAATCAAAGAGGGATCTTGTCTGCTCAAGCTTAGGGAACCTAACCTCACAGTCACGACCTCTTTCTTTAATTTACGCAACATAGCTATGGTGAGACCTTTTTTAACACAACACAACACAGAGAATGTTGTCCATGCCTTTATTTATAGCTGGCTGGACTATTGTAATGCACTTTATACCGGCCTTCCAAAAGCAGCAGTTGCAAGATTTCAGACCATTCAAAACGCTGCTGCCAGGGTCCTGACTAGGACAAAACTGAGAGAACACATTACACCGGTTTTACGTGAATTACACTGGCTCCCTGTGTCGTTCAGAATCGATTTAAAAGTCCTTCTCCTGGTTTTTAAGGCACTAAATGGTTTGGCTCCTCCATACATCACAGATTGTCTTTCATATTATGTCCCCCCTCATTCCCTAAGGTCATCTGCAGCTCGCCTTTTAAATGTCCCAAAGGTTTCCACAAAGAAGATGGGAGATGCTGCTTTTAGTGTGTCCACCCTCAGGCTTTGGAATACCCTGTCACTGTACATCAAGGAGGCTGGCTCAGTGGACATTTTTGAAAACATACTCTTTAAATCTTGCTTTTAACTAATTAACTAACTAACTTATTCTTTTAATGTTTTTATTTTCTCTGTCAATGTTATTCTTACCCTGTTTTTAATAATTTAATAATTTAAATTGTTTTGTTATTCCTTTTTGTAAATGCATCTTGCTGCTTGCTCCAAGATTCTGCTGTGCAAATGTTTCCCACAGACATTCCTCCATGGAACGCAGTGGAGGATGAAATCCCTCTGGTCAAATGCGCTCTGATACCCTCCGGAGGATCTACTCATGAGGAGAGATAAGCCTGCAGGATTGCTTTACACAACCAGTGTGTCAAACACTGCGAGACAGGGGAAGCCCCTGGGACTAATCTCTGTAGTTCAGAAACAACTTCTGGGAATGACGTAATGCCGCTGTGCGCGCTACGTAACAGGACAGAGGAGATGTGACGTGGCTTCCTCCTCCGAATTGTGAGGAGGAGGGAAGAAGCCGTCCAGAATTACTAATGTCAATATAAAAGAGCTAGTGATACGAGGCATAAACACTGGGTTGGGAGGCAGGGTGGCCCAACTGCCATCTCCTTGGATCCTGAAGGGGCCACCGACAAGGCGGATAAATCACTAACATTCTTCGCGGATGTCAGAGCCAACAACAGTGCTATTTTGGCTGACAGAAATTTAAGTGGGACCTGGTCCAAGGGCTCGAGTGGGGCCTTAACCAATGCATGTAAAACCAGCGAGGAGTCCCACTGAGGAGTCAAAGAGCGGGCCACCGGCCTATGTCTCTGCACCTAATATAGTGGTAGCGTATGTCTTAACACTGCTGCCGGACAAATTCCTATCCACTAGCAGCTGGAGGAATGAAAACACACCAGACAAGGGACAAGGTGAAACTCCTCCTTGGCTATATATGTATGCTGCCATCGCCCTGTTGTCCATGCGAATCAGAACGTGCTGATTCTGCAACAGTTGGGCGAAGTGTTGGATCGCCGTCCACATGGTTGAGCAGCTCCAGCGCATTTATGTGGAGAGACATGTGTCCCCCCACCACCCGTGACAAACACGTCCCTCCCCAACCTGTGAGTTCACGAGTCCGTGAACACAGGAATGTGAAACGCTACTCGGCCCACAGGCGCTCCTTCCGCCAGGATGCGGCAATTTCCCCAGTGGTCTAGATCAAGGCCCACTGAGAGAAGAACAGAAATCAGATGTCTCCAGTGGCCCACGGGATCGATGCGCAGCAGTGCTCTCATCGTGATTGAATTCAGCATCACTCCCAGGTAGACAGCACTGGCGAAACCCAGACTGGACAGATGTGTGTCGTCTGTAACGCCTCCTCCTTGGAACGAGTTAACAGCAACAGGTCACCAGAGTCTCCGGGGGCAACCCATGGGGAGCTGGATGCAAAAGGGATGAGTGGGGTCGCTCACGAGGTGAGCCATACAGCCTTCTGCTGTACTGAGACGTGGGGAAGATAGAGGCGACACGCGTCCAGAAGCTGTTGGTCACCGCGCATAAGAGGGAGCGATCCTCCCTCACCCAGCTGCGGGGAGGAAGTGGCGCATGATGAGGTAGGCAACCATGCACTGTCAACCCGGGGTGCCTCAGGGACCCGTGCACATGATGGGAGAGGCGACCGTGCGCTGTCAACTCGGGGCGCCTCAGGGACCTGTGCACATGATGGGGGAGGCGACCATGCACCATCAACGCCTCAGGAACCCATGCGGGTTCAGAGGGCAAACACCGCTGTGGTGGCGGGAGCTAAAGCACTCTTTTTAGCGGGGCAGCTAGAAACCATTGGCTTCATAAGTGTGGGGGGAAGTGTGTATCACCACTGAGTCGGAAGACTGGTTCCCGTCGAGGCGTCAGCGCCGAGGCGAAGTTACCCACCATCTTGTCCACAGGGGGAGGAGCCTGCGCCGCCAGGACCTCCAGGCCGCCAGGACCTCCAGACCTACAGCATACGCAGTCCGTGTGCCACATCACCACTCGGGCGACCCGGTCCAAGACAGGACTCGCACGTTGGGTGGAGGTCGTAGCTGAGGATGTACCCTGCTCGACACCGAGGACACATACGTACACTGCTGCTGGACTTGGACATGTTGAGTACTTCGTTCTTCATAGTGCTGCTGATCTCTGAAGAAAAACAGGGAACCGATTGACGATCGCACTCGCAATTTAGGTGCTAGGTGTAGACGTAGGTGGGGACCATGGTAGTGGGTGTGGACTAAAGTTTTCAGTGCTGCGCATATGTGCGAAGGATTAACCCACTAGCGACAGCCTTAAAGGGCGGAGCTTATACGAAATACAACACCGCGGCAGGTGCATCCACACAAGCAATTTCATATGACAGCATGAACAGTAACACTGCGTGCGCACTCCACACTGCTCACAATCGCAATCGCGACATCAGCCTGTGTGATTATATAACCGCAAAAGGCGATTTAATTAAATAAAGAATATGTGCGTGAACGTGTTCAGAGCCGCGAAGCTGGAAAGGATACCTTTCCACTGTCACTTTCACTGTAATTAAATAATAATCTATAGCAGTCATACTCAACCTGCGGCTCGCGAGCCTTTGTTATGCCGCTTCAAGAGACAGCGCATCTATAAAGATCTGTTTCCTGGTAGTGATAATAAATAAATAAAAATAGATCAATTAATAGAAAAAACTAACTTTTATATTAATCCGTGGTTATATTTATGTGCGATATTCCAGCCATCCGTCTCTGCAGAGCGGCAGCTGCAGCTGACATGTGCAGTAGCGTCGGCTCCTCTTTCTGTACGTAACTTCCGGTTTGCCGTCTATCGTAATGTATGAATACCTGAATACAGCACAACCTATTCTCGTGCTGTTTCCAATGCACTTTGTGATCAGTGATCTGATGTTAAGATACTTTTGACAAACTGCCAAAAATATATTTGTGAATAATAATACCTAATACATTTGTGGTTGCAATGGTAATAAAAACATGGTAATAATAATAAATTGCAATTATTGCATACATCATGCTTTTCATTCCTTAATAACATGGTACTAGTAGCCTTATTTTAAAATGCATAATGGTTTGATGGAGGAAAGAAATGTTTCAGAAATTTGGCTCTTGCGCCTGCTCCACTGCTCTATGTTGCCGCTATGTGTCTGCGCATCCGCGTCAGCTTCCTCCACTCTCCCCGGCCGAGGTGCTCTCTGGCCGGGCAGCGGGGACTGGAACTGACACGGCGGGTCTTCCTCAAACACCAACTTGAACGCAGCAAACCCGGTTCAAATCCGGGTCACGTCACGGCATAAGGGCACACGGATTTCTATTGTCTTTTTTTCTTACCTAATTGTTATCTTATTTATTATGCTATTATTATTACTGTACTTCACTTTTAAGTCACTTTTTCATTGTACTATTATTAGTTATTTATTCGTTTTTTATTTGTAGACTGCATTAACAGCGTTATTCATACCACGTCTTACCAAAATAAATGATGGAAACTGAATCTCTGTGTAACATAATATTGATTAGTGCAGTGGCAATGCAACCGCCACGTCATATGAAACCAGATACATCTGTAGATACACCAACACGGGCCAGTTGTTGAGGAGGCTCGGCTTCAGTTTCCACAGTAGCCCAAAACTAGCCTTGTGAGAGCCAGGTCTGGGATTCGTCCTCTGTGGTTACCAATCAGAGGCTGCCGTTGTTCTCTGAGGTGAGTTAGTTGATGACGCAGTACAGAGTGCGCGGCATTTCAGAACAACAACAATGGCGGCTCCTGCATCATGCCGATGCAGCCATAACATCAGTTTTAGCAGAAGTAGATGTTATCAATCAATCATTTGTGCCGTCTTCAATCCAACGGTTAGCTTTTTCATGATGATTTCAATTTTTTATACTAAGTGGCTTGATACACAGAGGAAGGCCGCCAGAACTACCTCTACTGGGGACCATCTCCAGCTTCGTTGCCAGTGCCTTGGTCAGGGACACAGACAGGAGTATTAACCCTAACATACATGTCTTTTGATGGTGGGAGAAAACCCACGCAAACACAGGGAGAACATGCAAACTCCACATAGAAAGAACCAGGAACCGCCGGGATTTGATCGATCGATCCCCCTTCGCGCTGTGAGGCAACAGTGCTAACCACTGAGCCACTGTGTCACCTAGACGAGATGTTATCGCAGCAATAAAACAGAAAACAAAAGTGTGCACTTTTGGATTTTATCAGAGGGAAAAAAGTTTGTTTTTGCTGTTCTTCCGACTGGATACGGAAAGAGCTTGATTTATCGCCCCGTTGACAAAATATGTTTCCGAACAAGAATCTTAATTTCAGAGAATATATATATATATATACTGTATATACAGTATATATAGACACACATTCACACACTCACACACAGATATATTTTTGACGGCTATTCAGTCGATATACAGAGAAAATCTCTGATGTAGATTGTGTTCATGCGTGCTGTGATAGCATTTCATTAGGTGAAGGTGTTGTCTGTCAAGGCATGGATTCAAATCAAATACTTGCTGCGAAAGTCTAGTCTCTCTTTTGATAGGGACTGGAAAGACCTTGCGAGAAAGACTGGTGGAACCAGGCTAGCCCAAAATTGTCAATGATTCATTTATTTGTTCATTTTGCGGCCATGAGCGCGGTATCTGAAGGATAACGGGTAGGACATAGAATCAACTATTGTACAAGAAAGCCTTTGCGCAGACACTTCAAAATGTCACAGTGGCCAAACCACCTTTGATGGAACTCATTCATGATGGATGTCATTCATAAAGGCCAAGGTTCAGGAATTGCTTCAACGTTGCTAAGCACAGCACAGCTGGGGATCTCAACGTCACAGAGAACACCCGTACAGGATGGTTCTGTGCCCTGAAAGCTGAGTTCTTACCGAGTGATTATACCAGAGATGGGTAGCATCAGTGTGACAGCAGGTAGTGCTTCTGGTGAGCTCTGAGGAATAAGTCTCAGACACACACACAGCACACTGAATATGAAGGGGAACGTACAATATCTTTAAATCTTTTCTATCCACAAGCTCTTCTCTCAATTATACACTCAATTAGCCAAGCGTGGGCAGCTTCAAAGCCGCAACACATCCGTCGCTCAAAAACAAAAATGGATTGCCGTAAGCTACCGTAAATTGATTATTAAGATTGTAAAAGTGATGCAGTTAAATCTTGCTCTGATTCATCATGGTCTCATGGGGCTCCAATGTTGACAGTTGACTGAATACCCTCAAATCCAGGAAAACAAAAACAGACATTCAGTACAAACACACAGAGGAAATGCAAACAGCCACAAAAAGGAATATTTCACAGACAGTTATTCGTAGGTGCATGTGTGCAAATACACACAAACAACTTTTGTTTGTATAAATACTTTTGAACGGCTGCTGCTATTGTGCGTACATACGTGAACCCGCATCACCCTGCCATCTGTGTAATTCCGCAAACCCTTACAATTTTAGACAATCACAGCATTTTTACTGCATAAACCACTTGTGTCCGTTTGGCAAAAAATAAACAAGGATGAGAATTTTCACAAATCACCAATATATCTTCCAGCAATAAACTAAACGAAAACACTTGTCAACAAGCGCAATGTAAATGCCATTTTGCTTGTGCACATATAAGCAAACATACACAAACACCAACACACATACACACAAACACACACAACACAACAAGAAAGGCTTGCAATAGCGTCACATTATGAATCTGGTTATTCCTGCAGTAATTGAGACCACACAAGTGAACTGTAATGGGATTTATTCATCAAGAATGGGAAAAGATTGTCTAATAGGATTAAGACACCCCCCTCAACAAAACAAAACCAAGAAAAAAATATACCCTGTGTAAAATGTACCCGGTTCTATCAGCTATCGCGCAGATCTATGAGAAGGACAACATCATGAGCATGAGCGCTAGGCACACATTATTAGACGAGGCATCTACAGTGCTGCAGGAGGCCTTGTATAGATCTCAATCTGTAGAGCCAGCACCGAGATGAGCCGAGCGTTTTTGTGGGAATGGATGTGACGCCATCCACGACGATCCGGGAAAAGGTGGCGTAAGAAAGGGAGAAATGGGTGATGCCTTGCAAAAGTGAAGTTGAATTACTTCCCCTGTTCACGTGAAGTACGTCTCAAGTGTTGGAACTGAAATGGGAGGCCGGAATGGAATGCAAGTCACTTGCAAGTAGAGAGCCGAATCTCCAATAAGAGCCAAACCTTTCATTGTTGGGCACGTTGCGGGGCTTGAGGCCTTGTTTAACTTAAAGTGTATGCAGAGATCGTAGGACATATTGTGAGACAGTCTAAACAAGATCAACATAATATCAACACACAATAAGCAGAATTAAATTAAAAGTTTTTATTTTTTTGACACAATAACTAATAAATGCTTTGGCGGTATTTCAGACATAAATCGTATTATCAAACTGTGTGTTCAAAAATATTTAAATCTCTGTTGATCTACCCCGCGACAGTACACTGCGCCAACGTGCCTGGTGTAGTTCTACCATAACGGCTTTCTCACGGCTCTTGCAAATCGATTCAGGACTCATTGCTTCTGCTTTAGGTGCATGAGTGACTCTCAGCTCTGTTTATTCGCTAATCAAGAGTCTAAATTTATGCCTGTGTGCCTGGCTGCAGTTCCGACTCTTAAAAGAACAACTCTTTTGGCAGTGATGCACGACAAAAGATTTTTTTGATATGAATGAATCGTTTGTGAGTCTGGCATCACTACGTTGAATACTTTACTATTGAGGAACTTACCGTGCTGCTGCAGCTTCTCTGTGCTTAAATGCAGTCCAAAGGAGCTATGAGTTATACACACTATACATCTAGAAGTACTATTACAATAATTGTTAATGTGGATATAGCCAAAAGAGCTCATTTGCCAAATTACAAAAGAGTCGAGCAAATTCCCATTATTGACCAATAGTGAAAGTGAAGGGAACCAAAGGGAAACTGGCCTCTAAAGAGGCCTGTTGGAGAATCAAAAATTGGAGGAAGCAATCATTTTTGTCACAAGATGTCAAACCATCTTGTTGTTTTACACAACTCTGCTTTGCCAGAATATGGTTGGCAGGCTTGCTGCCCAACTACACAGCTATTGGACGTGGTTACCGCCATATTCCGCCTGGGAAGTTAATTGGAAAAACGTGACCTTTGATGCGGTTTTTGGCTCGCTTGCTTCCAACAAGACCGGCATCACTATTTTTTGTAATCGTGTCGATCTTGATGACATACAGCATTATATCAGATGATCCAGCAGTATGTGGAACAATTAAATGTCACAATAGGTCACAAGACCATGGGAGATGCATTGACGGGGCAGAAAGGGAAAAGTACAGAAAGTGCTGTAGAGAGAAAGAGAGAGACGATGATTTGCTCTAGCAAGATATATATTTAGTGCATGGAAATGACTCCATTCATTGTCATGTGTGCGGGAAGACACAGACGGCAAATGGAAAATGCATTGAAAATGCGATGAGCGTCATGAAAAGAGTACAAAAGCCGTACGTGAGGAAGAGGAGGAGAGAAAAGTGAGAAATCAAGGGAGAGAAAAAATTGGCAGTTAAGCGAGGACGGAGGGAAGGGAAGACGAAAACAGGGCCGAAAGATGGAAGGAAAACAAAGGGATGAGAAGATAAAGATTGAAAGAGGATTTTTAAATAAAACAAGAGAGACATGGAACCAGAATGAGGGATCTTGGAGGTGAGAAGAGCCACCCCACCCCAGGTCTACTGTTGTCACTAAGGAGATTGAACACGGGAGGGGGCTCTGGAAAATCAATAGAAGCCATTCAGGTCCACTTTGGGAGCAGACATCAGTCATGGGGGCCAGAAGAATACCACGTTGCAGAAATATCTAGACAATGGGAGTTTGTGAGCTCTGGTGTGTTAGTGTGTTTATTATTAGTGTTTGATAAATGTATAGCTCCCCTTAGATTAGATCAGATTACAATTGAATCGATTAGATTGGATTACATTAGAATAGATTAGACTACATTAGATGCAATAGGTCATTAGACCAATTGTGGTCAAATGACCACAATAGGGATGGAAGGATGGGAGGGAGGGGTGGATTAGAATAGATATGATTTTAATGGATAGATTCGATTGGAATAGATTATATTACATTACATCAGAATAGATTCTACATTATATTAGATTACATTGGAACCTGTTGGATTGCATTGGATGCCATTAAATCAGATGAGATTACATTCCAAATTACAGTAGTAAAAAGTACATTTGTGGACCTTATACTGTATAGTACTGATGACAACCACACTGACAAAAACACTTTAAAAAGTGATTAAACAAGAAATTCAAAGGGCACAACAGTGTATTTGCTGTTATTGGAGCACTTCACTGCAATACGTACCAAGTAAGTAACAAATGTACCGTGGGGGCGGGGGAGAGTGTCTTCAGGGACCGGTCGTTGCTTTTTTTTTCAACAATAAAAGTGAGAAGAATTTCAAAAGGTCACGAGTGGGGAAGGCAGCCGCTTTATTCGCGGCACAACACAACCGCTGTCTTTGTAGAATGGCTCACAGAGTCTTGAAATGGAATGGAAATTTTTCACACCATCTGCAGATTTCACTGGCGGCCTCTTCGTCCTTCTGGGAGTAAGTTAGATGCCGAGTGTTAAGAGAGGGTGACTTCACCAAATGGCTCTAAGCCTCGCTCTTGCTTTCTCATGGCTATTTGCTCTCTCTCTCCCTCTCTTTCTCTGCCTTCCCATGTCCCATATCACTCCCTAAACTTCATCTAACTCCTAACCCAAATCGCACTCAAAAACCCTCAATTTTGGGGATGAACCCCCATCTCACAATTAGAGATGGAGCAAGAGCGAGGGGGCTGTTTCAGCCTTTGAAACAGAGACAATCCAAGTGCGCCAGGCTAAAAAAAAAACCTACTGTGAACCCAGCATGCATTGTGAGTCCAGGAGTAGTTGGGAACAAGGCTGTGGCGAGCGAATAATTAACTTCACACAATTGTCTGTTATATATTGTTTTGTTACATGTCTAATTTGGTATTCACACTGGAACATCCTTGTGTAGTGATGAGCGACCTTACCTTGCCTTATATGGTATAAAATCAAAGCCATGCCTTTTATTTTATGAATGAGGATTTTAAAAATTGTATGAAACATTTTGAAAATGGCCAATGACAATGGCGTATATGGCCATGATAAAAGGAAATGTGCACAGTGTCATTCAGTCATTCCCTGCAACCCAAATGGCATACTCGCCATAATATTTAGTCTGTGAACATTTTTATTTGGTCTGAAACCATAGTATGTATCAAGGTGTGCGCAAAGTACCAGTATGGCATACTACTAAATATCATTGTATGGAATGGAATGGAATGCACACCACTCTGACAAGAGTACCAGAGCACCACAATGTATTGTGAGGTAAAAGGTTCCACACAGTGTCGTCATCAACCCATCATTCTTTTACTCATTAGTATGTAAAGTAGTAGCCATTTCAGACACAGACATCTTCACCCATAACTCTACAGCCTGTGCCTCAGATATGTTGAGATATGAAATCCGGTGTTGCCAATTCTCCAAGGAAAGTAGATAGTGGCTGCTTTAAAAGTTTCTACAAGTCACCAGATGATATCATGTATTAATTTGAATTTACAGTATGTGACGTCAGTGTGACTTAATCAGAGAAATGCACTACACTCAATTGTCTATTTCTGTGGCTTATTAAAAAGATAGAGAAATAGGATAAATTGGGGCAAAGTAGACACAACTAAGTAATAACACAATTAAGAGTGTCTAATCAAGTGTGGAGAAGGAGAGAACGTCAAACTACTTTCATATTTAAAGGGTCCATTAAGTATCCTCATCATAAGACAATGGGATGTGCTGAACAGAAATGTACAGAAATACACCCTGGCACATGGAAACCCCCACACACTCGCACACTCATACACAAATTCCGCACAGACCTCGCTAATCGTTGTGGCCAAAATCCGGTTATGGGTGCAAAACCCACTTACTTATGCGACTTGTGGTCCAAGACATTGGGGTCCAGGTCGATGTGGTTGATGAGTTTCTTGCTGTACAGGGCCACGACCTCTCTTCTCAGAGAGAGGAGGCTGTGGCAGAACTTTACTCCCATCTCCTCCAGCTCCCTGGTGCCGATCTGGAGACCCTGGG
>OMKR01045019.1:0-12626 GCA_900302355.1 Cyttopsis rosea | reverse complement strand
TAATGGTGCAGGGCTTTCTCAACCTCCTCGCATCTGTTGGAGCTTGGCCTCATTAGGACAGTGAGAGGCACGGCACCTTCAGCTTTCACCTTTCCCGTCTTCCCACAGTTTTTTTTTAACGTTTTTTTTACACGCAGTCATTTCTTTTTCTTTAAAATTCATTTCTAAATGCTCTTAATTTATTTATTTGTATCCCCTCTGTCTGATGTTCACTGTAATGATCTGTTTTGATTGTCTGACTCAAAGCCGACTTATTTGATGAAAGGTTTAAAACTCGATTTTAGGTGAAGCGCCGAAATGGAAGCGTTGAGATTGTCAGACTTGTCCCACTTTACATTTATCATCCCGATTAACTTTGCTTTTCATAAAATATGTGTTACATGTAAATATCATACGTGCAAGTAATTTTTAGTTACCATGAATTGCAATAACACACAGCAAGTGTTCTGAGTCCCAATCACGTATTGTTGCTAAGCAAGGCCTTCCCCTAGGCAGAATTTACACTGTTCACTATTATGGCAAAGCCATAAAGAACCACGGTCTCCTAAGTGCCTTGTTTCTCCCCACACAATGTTTGATTTTGACACAACGCTGTTGTTTTTTTGCAGCTGCAGCCATGTTTAAGGTTTCCCTGTCTCCCTTGACATTCAGCAGAGCTTTTCACAAGGCGGCCAGTCCTCGGCTCCACGGCACTTTCACCGGCAACAGTTAGTGGTCCTGGAGAGTTAAAGAAAAAAATGTATAAATATATAAATTTTAAAAATTCTAAAATTTTAAAACCTATGGAAAATACTGTTTGTTCTCTCTCTCTATGAGTCAATGCATGTGCACCTACAGTATCTGGGCGCCTGTATGGTGGTGTGTGTATATGTGCATTGGCATTCTGTTCAAGCACAAATAACAACCTGTTATTTTTACATTTCTCACTTGACTCTCTGTCTGGTTGGCATTTATCACGGGCCTGTCGCTCCAGTCCATCTTAACACACATTTCCCAAGCGACACTCGAGATTGCACTTATGTTCGAGCTCAGCAGTGGTAGAAGAAGTACTCAGAGCTACAAATACGCACACACAAACCTGCTCTAGTAAAAGTAATGTTAAAATGTTGATGTTTCTACTGAAGTAAAAGTACATATAGCTAGTAGCTCTTTCTGTGAATGTACTTAAGGTATTAAAAGTACTTGTGATATTCAGTCTATAATATGGCATAAAGTGCTAGAGTACCTTTATCTGCAGATGAGTGCTCAGCATATCCTGATTTAAATCCATATTTTCAAAACGACATAAAAAATAAATCCAGTAGAATAAAAAGTATAGATATTTGCTTTGAAATGTAGTGTCAGTGAAGATACGTAAGCAAGTACAGATACTTGAAAAATGTACTTCAGTACAGTACTTAAGTTCTTGTACTTTGTGACTTTCCACCGCTAGAGCTCCCGTATTAAAATTTGATTTTTAAATCGTTTGATATAACACATACATATATGGGCCGACATATGCACAAAAATACACACGTGGGCATGTATTCACACACACACACACACACACACACACACACACACACACACACACACAATTACATGAAATCAAATCATAATTGAGATAGCATGGCAGTCGATAAAAAGCCATTTCCTGTTTGTTTTATCAGGGCGTCACATGGAGCAGGTTAACAGGGTGACATATCCGCAGAAGGCTGATTGTATCAGCGAAGGCCATCAAAAACTGCTGCCGGGTCACTCAGGGGATTGTCAGGTGGCGCTCATATCTCCCAACATGTTGCCTTGCTTTTATTACATTCCCACATTGAATGGTGTTATGGTGTGATTGTGCATCAGCTCAAGGGAAAACAATATTGTCTGCCGAATAAAGTGGCATCTTGGGCTTGTGGTTGCAAACAAGAACGTGGAAGATGACTAACTTCAAATAAAAAGGATTGAGGCTGCCTAATTTCCCTTAATAAGTTTCCATAAATGAAAAGAGAAATCCACAACAGACATGACAACAGCAACCACAGATACAGAGATACCCTGTTAACAGTAAGACGTCTTCTTTGTGTTTTTCTTCACATGAAAAATGTCTGTAAATTACACCATATAACACTAATACAATAGGGACGGATCTGCGTTTCCATTCACATGTACGGATGGTGAGGAAATCAAGAGGTGCTATAATTCCGAAGAAGGGAGGAGGCGGCCTCTTGTCACTTTGCACGCTGCAAGTGCCAGGCAGCTTCCTTTGAACGTCGTTTTAAGCATCTCCTCCCTTTCTAAACTGTAGCTTTATGTGTCCTTTGTCACTGTCAGTCCCCCCCTCCCCGCCCGTGGATAACAAGCGTCCCCAAAGTTAAGAAGTCTGAGGCGGAACAGTTGATGGCAGGTTGGGGATTGAATGTTGCTCCTTGTGGTTAGGAGCAGATTTGAGAGCGAGATAACCACAAGCTTCCTCTCAGAGGACCTAAATAACGCAAATACCTATATAAGCCAAATTCAATTCAAGAAAAAAACTCTGAATAAACCTCAGTCTGAATAGGTCTGAGTGTGGGGACATGTGTAATGTGAGGCATTTTCAGTAAATGTATTATAATAATATATTTTTTTTTTGGTTGCATGCAGTTTCTGGTCATTCCTGCCCAGGTGCCAAGGAAAACAGGCCTGTATAATAATGCTGTTTGGAGGGTTTTGTGTTCAATTTATGGCTTGATGTTGAATGGGCCCCAAAAAAAACAACCTATTTCTGAGGAAACGGGTTGTCTCCCTCATTTATTTATGAGTGAGCTCTGGGGTGTTCATGGGGGCAGGCGTCTGAGGCATCAGTCTTCAAGCCCTCATGCAGACTCCATGCGGCGCTCATCGATTTTAGCCCCCTCAGTGCTGAAGCACACCATCAATCAATACAGTAACAAGTCTTCATTTATACTTGAGAAATACACTGTTTCCAACTCAGTGAGCACGGTGCTCGGGCGTTGTCAGTGGGACCGGGTAAAAGCATCGGTCTCCACGTGGCCTTGAGCCCCATCGATTCATGAATGTCAAAATCATTTCTGCATTACCGGGTCATGACACTCAGTACACACATGACCAAGGAAGGATCTAATTAACGCAGACACGGAAAAACAAAGGAGCCATCTGGTGACGGCGTAGAAGAAGCATTTTTGGTTCCACAAAGTAGGTTCAGATCATGGTTCTTTCGGGAACCATTTATTTTCACTCCTTTGCTTAGAAACGTACCGTATTGTGCTTTTATTGAATAACTCTTGTATAGGCCAATTTATAGTACTGCACAATATCCTGTATATGCCACCCCTACCACCCCTGAACCATAAAGTAGTGCAGGTATTATGAAGTAAAAGTACGAATCTTCCAATATCCAAAAGAACCATATGAGGAAGAAGGAAGATGGAGAACTATCCAACTAAAACAAACCACCCTTATTTTGCATTTGATGGTGGCGATTCATGGCACCACACAGCCTTTTTAAAGTGCCAGTTATGAACCTTTATTTTTGTGGACACCGCAACACCCTTCGAGGCACACTGCATTTGCAATATATCCTTTTCACTGCAGACATTTTGACATGCCATGGAAGGGAAAACACAGCTCAAGTTAATAAGAGGAATTGCGGGTCAGTTTCATTGAGGTGTTCAGTTCACCGTACAGGAGGTGTCCATGCTGGTTCACCGTAGCACCTCAATGGAACGGACCCACAATTCATGCTTTCCACTTCAGCTGCTTTAACCTTGGACTACATGGACTACCCCCGCACTTCACTTGCACTGACCTGTCTAGCTCATAATCTCCCTTCACTAAAAAATTCTCTAATTCTGCTAATGCTGAAGGAATTACTTATTCCAATATAAGGGTTAGGCTGCGAATGTGAGATACAGTTGGTTTGCCGACCACAGACAAAATGTACTTATTGCAAGTTGCTGTGGACACAAGTATCTGCTTAAGTGACAATGTCATGTAAAAAAAAAAGCCCATAAACTTTTGATTATTGTTTTGTTTGTTTGTTTGTTTTATTCCAACACACCAGTTGAACCATCACACACAACAGCCTTGTGGAAAAGTAATGTAATGTAACAAAACTTTGATGTAATGTCACAAAAGCACACGCGCGCGCGCGCACACACACACACACACACACACACATTATTTTAATTTATTTGTTTATATATGCTTTTGTGACATTACAGCAAAGTATATATATGTATATATATTATTATTTAATATACATATATATTTTATATATTTTTATTTTAATGTATATATATATATATTTTTTTTAATATGATGTCAGTAAAGCGGTGCTTCTATCCGTTAAGAGTCCAAATTCAAAGCCCTCCTGTCTCCTACCTTTTCATCAGTTCTAGTCGGGACGGAGCGGGTTGGTACGGTCCGCTCCCCCCTCTCCGTCCCGGGGATGGTAGTTTCTATTGGGAGAAGGTCAGATTACTCTGCATGTCCGCCGCTGTGTCTGTATCTGTCTGTATGTGTGTGTGTGTGTGTGTGTCTGCGCGCGCGCGTCATCCTGCCGAAGAGCCGCGAGACGCCTCGACCTCCCAGCGTAATTGCAAACACCTGCGCTCGGTCGTCGCGCGGATCTGAGCCCACGCGCTGGTGAGGAAGTGAGTAGAACCGGACCGTCTCGTGACGTGACGACTTCATCACCCCGAGTGCAGCGGCTTGGCTGGAGGTGTTTTACTTTCTTTCCACCAAGTCGTGCGACTTCCTCTGATGCCCCGTTAAACGGCTCAGATACAAGTGCGCTCCCCGCGGATGCCGGTACGTATTAAAAACCCGGACACGAAGCTTAGACTGGAGCTGAAAATGTAAAGTGATTTTGCGAATATCTGGCGCTATCGGTGTAACGTGTCCGTATCGAGATGGTATTTACTGACGATACCGAGCGATGGGATGGACCGTGTACCTGCTGCGAGCGGGGAACACCGCCCGCACGGGCAAGTGTATCGGTCACGCGTGTTACGCTTTTGATAAATGGACACTTTCCGTTACGCGATGTAAGACTCGTGGACGATTCGTTCGCAGCGAACGAATCCTTAAAACCACTCGGGAGGCGAGCGAACGAATCTTCCTTCCACAAATTGACGATAATTTCCGATTACTTCGGACGAAATTAAAGTCCAAGGTAAAAAAATAAAAAATCATATTCTATGTGACTGGTTTACGCTTTGTATTCCACCAAATTCTTTTTGTGATTCACATTTTGCATTTCTCTGCCAAAATAAATACATTTGAAAGAACGAGATTTTCTGCGATCCACGGTTTGCGTCCTCCCGCCTAAATAAATTAGTTTTGACTGAGTTATACGATTCCTTTTGAGAATTCCAAGCACGACTCCGCTGACTCTCGTCCGTCCTTCGCCGGAAGTCCACACGCGACGGGAACTGAATAGAATTAACCAAGAGTCCGAATATCGAACGACTCCTTTTACCGAGTGAGTCGTCGAGAACCCAGTCTGGCAACAGAGTCGAACCTTTCATCATTACTGTGTACAGTGTATGGCGGGTTAAGCCAGTAAATGGCCCTTTTCTCAGCAGACATTTAGACATGTTGCTGGGTAAACAAACACAGCTGAAGTCAATAACATTAATTGGCTCAGTTTCATCCGCATCGACAACTCCTGTACAGTTAATTTCATGCTGGGGCACGCTAACGGGTATGTGAGAGTGACTGAGAAAGAGGAAAATAAATGCACCTACAATAGAAACACGGTTTTTATTTGGTTTTATTTGGAGAAACGGGGACGCGCAGCGGAGCGGAGATCGCTCTGATCGCGGAGCGAGCGAATGAAAGATTTGATTGTATTAAAAAATACGGGAGGTTTACGGGAAAACATTTAAACGCGAGGACAGCGGGAGAGAAGGGAGAGTCCCGGGAAAAGCAGGAGGGTTGACGGGTATGCCATTAAATTGCAGATGCAGCATCCTCCCACTGAGATTAATGAAATTAGTGATGAAAGTTCAACTGTTTTGAGACTGGGCTCTAGACGAGTCACTCGGTAAAAAGAGCCGTTCAAGCTTCTAACTGTTCATTTGATTCAGTGCGTGAGGGAGGACTTCCTGTGAACGAGGGACGAATTATTTATTTTGCGAAACCACATGCGAAGTCTAAATCAGTCAGTTGTTGTTGTTTTTTCCTTGGACTTTTAATATACTGTAGTCGATGGTAGTTTCAGTCCAAGATTCACTTGCTAATGCGCTCCCGCTCTTTTGCTGGAATGACTCCTGAGTCATTTAAAAGATTTGTTCACTATGAACGAATCGTTCAAGTCTTGCATCACTAACTAAGATGGGAGAGCTTGCATACGCAGGTTTCTTTATGACGTATTATACATATCAGTGTTTATCCATCTCGACTCGGGCCCAAGACGGGTCAAAGTCCAGGTGCAGATTTAATGTTGTTTTATTACTAAAACCTCTTTTGGATAGCGGTCCTTTTCCAGGCTTGGTCTGTGTTTGGCTGATGCCCTCAAAAGTTTGTTGAAGGTCAAGGTTTGGAGAGATGGGGAAAAAATGATTAGAGTGAACTGGATTTTCATTGAAGGGTTACAATTACACTGTGGCAATATTTAGGATTCCACTGTGTATTATTAAGCAGTGTGTTTCATATAAATAATCCCGACAAGAGGCTATTGTCTTTAATCGTAGCCCGCTTCCTTCTTCAAAATATATTTGTGGCCCCTTGTTTGTTGTGAATTGATCTTGTTAAATTACCCTTATTTAACTCCTGCCATAGTTATCATTCAGTGCAGTACATTGACCCATGACACACACACACACACACACCTTTATTATTATGCATGGTCTTGCTGGTTCTGATTATCACTGTTGTTATCAGTGAGTGCAGGCTGTTTCCAACTCATTATTGCATTAAAATTCTTGTTGATAAAATGAAAATCCGTTGACATTGCAGTATTTATTCACATGTATGTTTGGTCAGAACAAGCTCAATTATTTGACATATCATACAGGTTATTTTTAGATGTATCCCTATCTATACGTAGCCACCCGGGTTTTAACAAAATATTCGGTGTTTGGTTATTTGCTATGCGATCGGCTATTGCCTCCAAGCTTCAAAGTAGAATAATATAAAAATAAAAAATCTGATGGGCTCTGAAGGCTCTAATTTTACGCAGTATAACAAATACATTCCTGACTTGTTGCTGGGCAACATCCCAAAATGATGTTCTATGTTTTGTCCAATTTACGACAGTCACTAATTCTTGTTTTGATGTTGAATTACAATGCAAACTTGACTTGGCTCTCTGGTGAGGATATTTAATTTGTGCTGGTGTTGGCCTGCAAAAAGTACAAAAAATACAATGAACTGCTTAACTGTTCTGTTACTCCCAGAATGGAAACGTCATATAGTTTAAACAGATTCATCTAGTCTAAACTAATGCTTGACAAAATTGGCCAGTGACTGTGAGTATTGGAATTTGTCTCCATTATTACAATTTTTCTTTGACAAAAACCAAAGTTCTAGATTAGGGGATTAGTCAGTAAATGTATTTTCATCTTTTGCAATTATTCTCTTGTCAAACAGAAGTCCTCTGTATGTCAATGCTGTTTTTTATTATGTGGATTGATTCAGTCCCAGGTTTTCCATAGTAAAACATTTATGAAATGCATTCATGAAACCGTTTAAAGAATAGATAGAAGAGAGACTCGAATCAACAAGAAACCAATTTCATAAGGACAAGCCATGTGACATAGTGATTTATTGCTCTGTGTTCTGATGCCAGGAATCCAGCTACAATCTTTTTTAAGGCTACCAAGAAAGAGATTGGTTATAAATCTAATGTTTATTAACTACTTGAAACCTCTCCATCATTTCTGAACTTTGTCAACAGATGCGCCGCAGGTTTTTCTTTCACGTCCCAAACGACTCCTGGATGCAGCTTTCCAGTGTGACGCCATTCATCCAGTGTAGTTTGCATCATGTTTAATTGTAGTTTTCATGAGTTTAAAGATTTTCATCTAAATAAATGTCACTATCGCCGAATGAGGTAACACAAAGCTGATTGAGCTTAAGGCGCACTGATGAAAGCCCTTGCATTTTCAGTAATATGAGTTTTTTAAAAACCGGGGTGTCGAGGGTGACCATTTCTGGGAAAAATCACATTTGTGACGTGTTTTCCATCACCCTGCAGCAGTTGGTCCACCAGAGAGGGGAGGTGGAGATAACGCGAAGCGCCATACTTTTTTTTTTACTGGTCTCTTACTCGCACTGCGAGTAAACGTTTACTATGGCCGAACAAACACAGAAAAGATCGATGACTACTGACAATGAAACTTAAAAAAACAAGCGCAAATCCAAAAAAACAAAGTCGACGTTCAGATGAAGGCAAACGGCCAAAAAAGCAAAGCGAAACCAAACCAACTGACTGACGTCACCCAGGCAACACTGTTCGGATCTCTGGGAAGTGTAGTCCAAAAAACACACCTGCAATTCAATTATATGTGCCGACCAAAACGTGACATCTTCGAGTTTGGCACTTTAATGTCACATACACATTTATCAAACAGTATCTTCAGGCTGAAATTATGCCTGTGCCTATCACATCTTTCCTCACAAATCAGTTCTCAAATCAGTCCTTTTTATCCTTTCTATCTCCATCTGTGTATATGGTATAATGACAATCTCGACAATCTGAAGGAGACTACACATATACAAGTTTTCCAAAAACATTTGCATAATGAGGGACAAACTGTTATGGACCGAATGTTGCGGCTTACATGGCGACGGGACAGACTTGGTCTGGGTCCGTAATGGCTTTACCTACATACAGTAAATGGCGCCATGGGACTGGTTGAGGATTACAGAGGATTTGCCATGCTAAGCTACAGTAAGGGCCCCTTGTGGTGCCTCCTTTCCTCACAACAGTTCAGCTGACCGCACCCCCCCAGTCCACACTGTGCGCTGGACATCTGACCTAAATCACTGAATATTACGGGCCGTGGTAAATCTGTTTTCCTCGTTTTTGTTTTTGTTGAGCTTTTGCTAATCTTCTCAGTGGGTAAATTATGGGTCTGTTTTTAAAGGGATAACATCTCCCGAAAACGGAGCAATGATTTGACAACCAGCTGGCGTATGTCACAGGGCTGCGTCACATAACGAAGCGATGAGGAGCTGCCATGAGCCACGGCACGGCTTGATTTGACTCTTCTGGTATGACGGGCTGAATAAGGGCTGCCCGTGCTTCCTCTCTAGGACACCGCACGGAAAGAGAAATGTGGACAGTTGTTTTCTTTGAGTGACACTCCATGTGCATTTGTCTCCGTCAGCCTAATATTATTCGGAGGCATGACTCAGCAGAGAATGCTCGCCAAGCCGTGTGCATAGATATCCCCAACTCAAACTGACAGCGTTCCAGTGTTTGTACATACCTTGCCAAGAGCTACTACGCCAGAAAGCTGAGGTTTTCTCTTTTGCCACTACTGTCATCTTTTGAGTAGCTCTCCAGACCCCGTGCACACAGAAACCTTGGAAACATGAGCCGACAGAAATAGAGCGGCCCGCTAAGGTACAGGGAGTTGTCTTGGGCAAGCAGCGCGCTCTGTTTCAAATCAACATTGTTATTTATTTTTAGCGGAATTCTCCTCTCCCCACCGAGCTACCTCATCATTATCCGGTTGAAAGTCCTTTGTTTTATTTGCTTGGGTTTTGGGAAATTTCTTGTTGGAAGGTACCAAATCGGAGGATTCGTGTAGCATTTACCTATTTATGGTCATAGAATTAATGGTAACAGTCGTGGCAAAGGTAAGGTACAGAATGTATTCTCAAGTAAGTTCAAGCAGGCAACACTCCTATGAAATAACCTGAAGTCACCGACTGAATAATTGATTTAAAAAGGTGACCAAGGCCTGGATATAGTGTTTTTAGCTCAACGCGAGCTTGTATGCTATAGTGTTTGATTATTTTTAGCATACTGAACAAGGGCACTTATAACATTATCTTTGGATTTATTGTTTGGCAGGGCTTAACGGTAATGTAATGAATCACTTTGGATTAACTCAGCCAGCAGTTTTATATTCTGTTTGAAAGTGGTCATTTATGATTTTTTTAATAGTCCCATATTTAAAAATTATTGCTACATAGATTGCAGCCGTAATATTAGCCAAAGGACAGGGATGTCTATAAAAGATCATCGTTATGATGAAAGATTGTAACACACCAAAACTGCTCCATTTAACACCTGAAGTATACAGTAGAACACTCCTGGTAGTTTCTTCCACCTTGAAGTGTCGTTATTTTTGTTGTTTTTTCCCAGTCGCCATCCCTCAGTTAAGCACCCCCCCCACCCTTGGCACTTGCTGGCTTGGGTTGTCACCTTTTTTATTTCTTAGAAAAAAAAGAAACGAGTGCACTTTGAGAAAGTACTTTACAGTACTTTGTGGTCAAATGCAGTGTTTTGAAGTGGATTCATGTACTTGTCCATACTGTAGAGGATAACCGCCTTTTCCTCTGCCAGACTACAGCGAACATTTCTGCTACCATAACCTGCATTGAAATATATCGGTAGTGCAGTATAGCCTCCTTTGCAACCATCACTACTGCCCTCAAAGGGACTACTGTCTCTGGCTTCATGTTTAGTGAAATCATTTCAATTGCATACTGTCACATTAAAACACCGTAAGCATTGAGGTGCTGTTCAAGAGGTACAGTATTTATACCCTGAAAACACCGGCCCAATCCATTATGCTCTTCCATTCACGAGAGGCTCGCAAAATTTACATTTAGATTCCTCGTTCAGTACCCAGATGCTTTATCCAGGGCAACCCAACAATGACACACTTGACCCCGGGCGTATTGCCGAGGTCCTGCGGGAGAAGCTGATAAGATTCCTCCGGGTAGATAACCACCATGCATCGCTGCCATTAGAACGCAAATATGAGAGTCTGGGATGACGGAGAGGGTGTTTACTTGTTGCCCAGTAATTGACTGAACATTTCCATAATGGCACTGCGGTTCCTGCCAGGCTAATGTGACCCCTATTAGTTCAGGAAACATACTGTAATTGGGGCTGTGTCTGAGCCACCAGACACGGCCGAGGAAATGAGTTGGGGAGAATGGAGACATGAGGGTCTGGAGGGGTGGGGGGGCAATGTAAACAATGGTTAGGTGTATTACAATGGGGCAGGAAAGAGGGAGGAGAGGAGATGGGAAGAGAAGCTGATGACTCATATCACTGCGGTAGTGCAGGCCCTGATTGAAATGCCACTGCAGGTGGGAACTTTTTGAATCGGTTTATTGTCAAATCTTTGAGCCTGCTGTGTTTTTTGGTTTGTTTAATTTTTTTTGTCTTATTTGCTATAGAGGATGAAAGCTAAACAATTTAGCTGAATCTTTTACATTGACACTTTGTACCACATATTTATTATATGTTGGAAATTATCATATATATTCAGGGGAGATGATAAAACAAACTATTCCCAGAACATATATCTATCTCTATATATCTCGATGCTGGGCCATCGCTGCCGCTTGATCAATACTTTACTTTTTCCAATTTACATTCTGGGTCTCATCCAAGAATCCAGCACCGCTAACAACTTTATTCACATTCATCTCTCTTTGCTGGCATCCATAAAACCAAGGGCAGGTTGAAATGAAATTTACAATGGAAAATATTGTAGATTTAATTCTAAAATATTCTCCTGCAGAGAAATGCATCAACTACGTTTTAACGTAGGGTGTGTAACTGTTGATGTTTGCTAATTGATATTGAACTCAATCCAGACCTAGTTTATCCACTGCCCTGTTATAAACGGCTGTGTCAGCCCTTAGCAGGCGGGCCCGCATTAGACCGAGCGCGTCGTTTCTGTGTCATCGCTGCTTTGCGGTGAGGAATCTTTCAACAGACGTGCCGACCAGATCGCCGGCCATACCTGCTGTCTCCCTGTCTGTCGGAGGGATTCGCCCCCAATCCATTACATGCTTGGATGCTGATAGTGTTTGTCAGAACGCTCTGCCCACAATTAAGTTGAAACACAAGGCTAGTTTAATGAAGCTCGGCAGGAAAAACACCCTGGAACAAGGTTCTTTTGCAGGAGAGATGGCATCGCACGATATATTGGTGCGAGCGGTTGGCCGGGCTTCAGCGTTCGGGGCAGATACTTGCACAGTAAGGGTGAGAATAAAAAAGGGAATAAAGAGAAGATCCCTCTTTCCAGAAATACAGGACAACATTCATGTGCAACACCTGATTTAAAAAAAAAAATAATAAAACATTTTTTTTTAAATATGTATTCGCCCCATGCCACGGCTTCAGTTTCTCAGGTCCTCCCTATTACTTTATATGGCTAAAAGTTTATTGGGCTCGCTGCCAGCCAGGTGAAATTGCCTCCATCAAAATGTAATCCTAAATAATGTTCAAATTTATTTCCAGTTTGTGCTGCCGTTGATTGCAGCCCTTTTGAAAGCCCGAGAGTTTATTTTTCCGAGGCAAGCTCTGGTTTCAGTAAAACGCCCCTCTGCGTAATCACTTTAATGCCCTGCAACACTGTGACGAATGGAAGGATGAACCCCATTTTAACAGGAATGGGAAAAGGAAATTGTCTGACGCTTTGAAATCATCTCGCTCTTCTCCCTGGGTGGCGATA
>OMKR01045018.1:0-11508 GCA_900302355.1 Cyttopsis rosea | reverse complement strand
AATTAGTTGATGTCATGAAAAAGTTTACATGCAGAGAAACATGCCACATGTTCTCTCATTGTTGTGAGATTGAGAATTTGTGAGATGGAGTGAGAAAGCAAGTACTTAAATCAAACTCATACACATACCTGGGGAAATCTCACAATTAACATTAAGTTACTGTCGATAGGTAAACATAGGCTTTGAAAGCATTTGAACATTGTGAACAAGTTACAGGTGACACTATCAATGAAAGTAATTGTATTTCTCTTTGGTTTAAAATTTTTTGTGCAACATTAGCAAAATACCAAACATTACAGATTAGAAATGCAGCTGGCGTTTGAACGATAGGCAAATTTGGAGAGTTGTGGGTTAATATATTTCTGAAAATGAACAAACTGTCGAAAGATTTTGGTGCTGTATTCTCTACTCCAGTTTGCAGAAACACAGATTCAAACGACTTTGCTTGACTTGTCTTTTGGACTCCAGTGGCTTTGTAACTGTGGTGATAGTGAACAGCCCACGCTGGTAATTGTAGGAAGATTTTCAACTCATATAAGGACTAGATGAGGGTGCTTTTGACTTGAAAGTGTTATAATAATAAGAGTAGGAGAATATTTGGATGTCATGGCCCAGATGAGGGGCACTTAGTACTGTATACTCAGTAAAACAAATTCATTAAAACTCTTCTTTCTCATGTAAGGTCTGGTCCCCCCTCGATTCCGCATCGGTGACCAGGAGTTTGAGGCACTTCCAGCCCTGCTGGAGTTCTACAAGATCCACTACCTGGACACCACCACGCTGATCGAGCCCGTCAGCAAGGCCAATCACACGGGTTTTGTCGCCTCCGCCCGCGGCGCTCCACAGCCACCTGAGGAGATTGAGTTCGTCCGGGCGCTCTTCGACTTCCAGGGCAACGATGAGGAGGACTTGCCCTTCCGCAAAGGCGACGTTCTGCGGGTTCTGGAGAAGCCCGAGGATCAGTGGTGGAACGCCGCAAATCAGGAGGGCCGCGCCGGAATGATCCCTGTGCCCTACGTGGAGAAGTACCGGCCCACGTCGCCCAGTTCAGCGGGGGTGGGGCCTCCACTGGCGGGGGGCGGCAGCATGGATGGACAGGGCCCCCCGCTCGGCAACCCTGCGGAGGGCCCCGGCCAGTACGCGCAGCCCGTGGTCAACACCCAGCTCCCCAACCTCCAGAACGGACCGGTGTACGCCCGGGCCATTCAGAAGAGGGTGCCCAACGCATACGACAAGACGGCCCTCGCTCTGGAGGTAGAATTCCTCTCTGCAGTGAAGCTGTTCACCAGGCTCCCCGGCTTTTAATGGCCTACTCATGCGTGTGTCCTGAATGATGGTTAATGTAGTTGAAGTACACAGTGTACACATACGATTCCTTACCAAGTTGGTCCCAAATGCAAAATGGACTGGTTGGTATAGCAAGTTTTCCAAGAAATTGAATGTCTGCTTGAAAAACGCAACTGTTTGGAAAACACAACCAGACGCACGTCGCAAAATGTGCCCACATCTTAATAGCCTCCATTAAGCAATTCATTAATTCCAAATGGGTTAGAACTAAACAAATAGTATAGCTGAAAATATTTTATGCTAGATGTGTTTTACTTGTTTTGAGTTGAGTTGCAGTTGCATGCAGGCACACTCACCCTGGAGATTGCAGAGGGTGGCAGCACGTGGGGGGTGGAGGGGGTGCTCTTACAATGGCTTGTGTTTCTGCGCACAGTGGGGACATTTGGATTTAATGTGAGCGCTACATTCATTACCACAAGCGTGGAGTGAACAGAGCAAACGCTCTCTCGCTTTTTCAAGGAGGGGGTTAGATACTAATGAAACAAGGCTTCCCCGTCACTCCCTTCTCTCTCGCTGCTCCGTATCTCCTCTTTGGAAGTGGAGCCACGAACCGCCAGCCACAGAGCAGCCAGTTTGAACCACCCTTAGAGAGATTAGCGGCAGTCTTGGCCACACAGCCACATCGTCTGACACAGAGCAAAGGTTGCGTCTCTCCCGGCTTTACGGTACAAGGGGCCCCTCGGTAAAGTGTCAGGGTTCAGTAGGATGAGCGTGGCCCAGTACAGGTGCATTTAGTTGTTTATGGCCATTCATTCGCGCTGCTGTTTCATAAGTAGGTCAATCAATTACTCATCGATACCACTCTCCATGTTGGGCCGAGGGCTGTTAACGGTTGCACAAAAGGCCCGTATTGATGGGTTCCTCTACATGCTAATTCCTATTAGAGACCGGAATCGTCAGGAACCTCCCGATTTGAAAGATTGACGAATCTTCCATGCTAATTTCACGAGCGTTGTGGTTCAGGAAATGATACATTTTTGTGTCTAAATGAATAGGAACATCAGGTGGTGATAATCCTAATCCTCATACTGAAAATCCTATTCCTGAGTCATAGTGCTACCGATAGTCCTATCCTGAGTCGTACTTTTACTGATAATGCACATTATCACTTTATAGAAGCTGAGAAGTAGCAATATAGCCGAGTAATCAACAATTCAAGAAATACATTTTGTAGGACTAACATGTAAACAAATGCAATCTAAATATTACTTCCGGATTCAATGTGGCGATTATTATTATTATTTTTTGGAAAAATATAATCGCGTGAATGAATCGAAGTGAATTATTTTATTTTCCCCCACCATTTCTTATTTTTAAGCTTCACTGACTACCAGGATACACTGTGGCAATATTGAATGATATTCCTGTCACCCCTCCCTTCAGGTGGGCGACACGGTGAAGGTGACCAAGATCAACGTCAATGGCCAGTGGGAGGGGGAGTGCAAGGGCAAGCACGGCCACTTCCCCTTTACACACGTGCGTCTGCTGGAGCAGGACCACCCAGACGACGAGAGCTGAGAGACTCTCCCTCCCTCCTGTCAGGGGGACAGCTCCAGAACGCCTCATCTCCCCTCTCCTGTCCATCATCGCTCATTTTTAAAAACCACCCCCTCACCGATAACTACCAGTTCACACAAAGTTCTCTCACTCTCTCACTCACTCTCACTCTTACTCAGCAGTCATTTTTATGATGTCCACTAACAAATGACAAAAAAAAACAAAACAACAACTGATAAACACCCACTCTGGCTCAGTTTCACTTGCACATATGAGCGTTTACACCTCAAAACCCAGTATTGAAGTGTCCAACCCTTTAAAACAAAAACAAAAAAAGAGACGAGAGAGAGCAACTTGACTTCTTGTGGAGAAAGACAGCGCCCCCCACCACCACCACCCTCTGCACAACAGACTACAATGGGACACACCCTTTTTTCTAATTCTTTCTGCACACAAACACTACAAAGTCTCGTCTCTGTGTACTAAAAATGGAAAGTACGGCGATAGAATTGACAACGAACATATGAAAACACACATTACATGCTCAATACTGTAAACTGTTGTTTTATTCCCATGTTTGATTAGTTCTTTCTCCTTTCCGTTACCACATACTGTATTGTTGTTGTTTTTGTTTATGATTTGTCAAGACAGTGAATACACTATTGGGTGCCAACTTTAACGATTAGTAACACAGCAAAGTTTTCAGTATGCTCGGCGAAACAGAACGTTTTGAACATGAAGACGCCATGTGTTGCAATGAGAAGCGAACAAAATGATTCATGCTGCCAACAACCTTTCCATTAAGCGGTTCTTTTAGGTTTTTCCCTAATCTGGTGTCTAGGTGTGACTTTCTGCAGTGAATTACATCAGCGCAGCAGTGAGTGAAGCGTTTTGCACCAAACTGCAGCGGTAGGCCTAGTGAAGATCTTCAGCAGGTTTCTTTCAGTGCTGTGCATATGGTGAACACACACACACACACACACACAAAATACAATTACACTTACTGACCATCCGTGAAATGACCTAAACTGATAAGTGACAGATCGCCACTTGAAGCTTTGCCCATCTGGCTTTGCTACTAAATGAGACGTAAAGACAATGACACAGCCATGCCTCAGGAGTCTAATTGTTCTTTGCTGAGTGAGTGACAAGCCTTTGGCCAGTCATGGCAGGTAGCGGCCACTGGCTGTTTGGATTTCAATTACTAGTAAGGATGGCCAGTTCCCTTTTCTTTTCTTCGTCATTATTTTCTTTTTCTACAAAAACGTATACACCACAAAGTGTATCTAGTTTACAATACATTTTTCTATGAAAATTCACCGTGAATTTCACCATAATTCTGCTTTCCTATTGAGATTTAAATGTATGCAAAATATGCATTGACATGACTTTCAACCCTGAGGTATTTTTTTAACACTGCCATCTGAATACCATAGTTCATTAGTTAACATTTGGGAATAAATGCACAACCATGGTCTCATAATTATAGCCAACAACTTTCTGTGCTCATGAATCTCTATGACTTTTGTGTTAACAATGGCCCCCAAAAAGGTTTTTTTTTTATTTTTATTATGCAATGACAATATCTTCCACAAATTGCAGGGGGGTGACGGAGAAGCTGCCAAATACACGGTTGCATTGCTTGAAATCATCTTGATGTTAGAGGATGGAAAATCAGTTATTGTGCGGCCCATGTTACGTTTTATGTCCATTGTTCTATGCATTTACCTATTGAGTCAGCTGTTGGAGTTAAACTTTTTTTTAATCTGTTTTTCTTTTTTTGCGAGAATGCCTTCATGCAATAACTGCGATAAAGCCTCATGTGTGTCAGACTGTTGCGTTTGAAGATGGGTGGCGCTCAACTCCCGCTTAGGACTGCCTTTGACAGAGAGGATTTCCCAATTCCCATGACATGACACTACTTTGACCTAACTGTATTCTAGCAGTGAGTTAATGAAGACCAATGATTGCTTGTGACTTTTTTTGTATTTTGAGTGTCTTTTCAAAACAATGCCACTGTTCAACCAACAATATGCACCTTATCTCACCTAGTTTCCATGTTCTTTCACTGTTTTTATTTTCAGATTTTTTTTCTTTCCTTTCTGTGCCGATTCATCCCAAGTTTAAAAGAGGACCAGTGCAAGAGCTGGAATATTAAATTCGATTTCTAGATTGTACAAAATGTCAGTCTAAAACTATTATTTGAAGTTCAAATTTTACCTTTTTTCCGTAGCATGTTGTGTTATTATACCTAGTCAATAAAAACAAACAAATGACCTCTTAATTTTGGCCTCCATTGATGATTGCAATTCTGGTTTTTTTTCTGATTAATGTATTCACTTAACCATACTTTTGGTGAATATAACATTGTATTGGCTATACACTTTCTCTGCTCAGCGAAAATGAAATCAATAAATATTGTCATCATACTTTACTTCATAGTGATATTAAAGTGGAAATCCATAAGGTCGTCTGTGTTGGTGGATTACACTAAAAGTCCCAGAATTCCATTCCATTCCATGTTTTTTCCCCGACATCCGGGTTTACCCCGATCTTCGCTCTTCAGACGCTCACTTTCTTTTCTCTGAAGTTTGCCTTCTTCTGACATTTTTTTTTCTTAGTTTATCAACGTCACCGCAGCTGCCTTGCAGTGTATTCTTGCTGGGAAAGGCGGACCCAGGAAGTGATGCTGCGTTCACGGGAACTCAGAAAACTAATTTGTGTCTGTAGTCCCCATGTTAACGCAACATCAAATCTACAGAGTAGTTCAAAACGACGTCATACGTGTTAAAGTAAATAATCTATACAAAGGGAACGTTGTGCTCTGTTAAAGGTGCGTTTCATTCAACATTTACTACTACACCCCAATCAAACCAGTCCAGTTGAATGGCTGTTTCTTTAAAAGTGCCAGCTCAGTAAATATGCAATACATATGATTTTTTAACGAAATAATCGTATGGATTACCACTTTAATCAAGATAAAAATGCAAGTAGCCATTGTCTAGAAAAATCAACGTTTTAAACAATTTATTTAAATATAATTACTTAAAATTGAATTCATAGTTGGACTTCAGACACAAAAAAACGTGGCGTTATAATAAAAATAAAAAACAAAAGTGAAGAAAAGACTGCTCGGGTTTCCCGGATGGAGTTCCGACGCCATCTTTACTCCAGAGCTACCGGTGGCTGCTCGGTTTACAGCGGGCGGGACGCTGCTGTTGCTCCGCCAGGAACCACCGTCTGAGAGCTCCTTCCCCCTTCCTAACCCTCGGCCTACACCGGAAGCCCCCTCGCCCCGCCAGGACACCCCGAGCCCGGCAGAACCATGGAGGACAGAGAGCAGTCGGTGTACATGGCGAAGCTGGCCGAGCAAGCGGAGAGATACGACGGTAAGCGGTGCGGTGCCGTGCCGAACGCCGCCCCCCCTCCACCTCCTCCTCCCCTCAACCCTGCCCGTCCCCCTCCGCCAGGTAGGTGAAGGCGGCGGCGGAGCCGGAGAGGGACCCGCTCTCGGGGAGAACCGCCGAACAGACAAAATGGCTGAAGTTTCCCGAGCCAGTCAACGGTTGAAAACATGATTCGGGGGCTGTTTGTTTTGTTTTCTCCCCCAGAACGAGGCGGTGTGCGTGGGGCGTGTTGGCGCTAGCTCGCTACCTAGCGCCGTGTGGCTAACTAGCCTGTGCGTGCTCTCCACCGCACACACGCCGCCATGCTACCGAACCTTTAAAGTTGTAATCCGTACGATTTTTTTTGTTAAAAACCCCCCGCACTTGACACTTGATTTAGCTGCCACTACGTAAGAAATGGCGGTTCAGTGTGTATGTGTATGTGTGTGCACCTCTTATGTGCCACTTTCCATTGTTGGTTGCGGGGTCCGCCTTTCCCGGCAAGAAAGCAAAGAATGGACACGGGTGGATCTCCGCTTCTGCGTCGGAAACCGACTCGAGGCCTTTCTAGGGGCAGTTTGCACCGTTCACATGGGTTCACCCTGAAGACACGCATGTTAGGATTGGACACCCGGCTCCTGCCTTTCCCTTGAGCAAGGCATTAAAGCTGCAGTTGGGCCCCGTGATCTTGCGGCTGCACCTTGCCCCGAAGATCTGATTGCGCTTTTGCTGATCCATTCTGGTGCAAGAAATTGTATAGCCAATTGCATACAAAACAAAAAACGTACTATTTCAAATGGAATTCTGCGACTTGTAGTGGAATCCACGAGCCTGGGAACCAGACCGATCTGCGAGCTCATGTTTTACTTGCTCTGGCGGATACGTCTGGCCCCCCTCCCGCTCAGACCGATTTCCATCCGACCTGCCCAATATGGGGGGGTCTGATGCGATGGCGATACGGAGGAGCGCCGTTGTCCGTCAACAACCAAGATGGCTGCCGCTGATGTGGAACGGTCTGCTGAATCCGCTATCGCGACCCTATTAAACAAATTGGACGGTGTATTTTCTCTAAAAGTTCGGAATAAGTTTCTCAAAAAAATATTTTATTTTCTTGACATTTTTCCGTCGCTCAGCTCTACATCCCATGTTTTGTTGCTCAGACTGGTTGTCAGTTATCAGAGACATTTTGGTCTGTGCCTGTTGATAACGCCCCTTGGTAATCTAAAATGAACAGAGAGGTTCCAGACTAATACACATTTGCGAATTGGTCTGGCGATGTCAGGCTAGTAATCCACCAAACACAGACAATCTTATGGATTGCCACTTAAATCTCAAAGCCATATAATCCATACGTATATAAATTATACCCTATAAATACAGATCAAATAGCCCCGCACCACATACTACAATTTTCTCTGCCTATAGGGTATCCAATAGCAATGCATAAATCCATAAATTCAGCTGATTATCTTGCATAAAGCTACAATACTTCACAGATGTACTCGCATGTGTGCCTATAATGTGTCCATGTGCTTGTGCCTAATGCTGACAAAAACAACTGTCATAAAAAAGAAAACGATCATATAAGCTAATGGATCCACTGAACTATGATGGCCTGGCTTTTATGTTGACATTTCCACATTGTATGCCCGCCATACAATGGCCATACAAACGACTACAGGACTACATACATTTTAAAGATTTGTCCTTCATGTTAGTATTACATATTTTTTTCCTTTCCATTTCAATCCCGGATTTACCACAATCATGTTGATGCCCAACACTGTCTAGTGCTGTTGGTTCAGTGGTGAAATACCGGAGTGCCGGAAAGTAGCATCTGTATCGATCCACACAGTTTCCTGCCGCCTCTGCGTTTGCAGCCGTCATCAGGATGGCTTGAAAGGGGTTTGGTGCTTGGGCAGAGACCCAGGCACACCATTAGCAGAAGACTGAGGACAACAGACGCCTTTCACACTGTGGCACCAGGGAAAGTGCTCCGTATACTATGTTGTTTGGATTATTCTGAGTTCCATCACTTCCATATGCAGTGTGCTCAGCTTGTTACCCCCTCATGTACCAGTTTCCGTTTGTGTGGCTGAGCTTTCCCAGTGAGCAGTCATTCTAGTGAAACACGGTGCTTAAAATGGGGGGGTGCCTCACACAGCAATATAGACCAGAACCGTAATATAGCGAACATTTACTCTCATTCTAGCCAATTCTAGTTTGTCGTACTATGAAGTTGAAACAGGGCTGTTGAGCAACATTTCTTCCCTAGAATATATTCTAGTCCCTATTTCGATTATCTGGTATTTTGTGGTGCTGATAAATTGTTTCGGATGATGGTAGTGCACACTACCGGAGCTTCTAACTTCCACATGGGCCGCGTTTCCACCAAAAGTACCCGGAACTTTTAGTCCCAGGAACTTTTAGTCCCAGGAACTTTTAACCTTTTAGTTCCTTCTATGAACTCAAAGGTTCCTTCAGCCTGTTGTTGTCTGCTTTTCCACCGTGGTCTAAAGACCTGTGAAGATTATGCAAATTAGTCCGCAAAAGTATGAAAAAGCATAATTACCGTGTTTTTTAAAATTTTTGTATCTTTTTAATTTTTTAATCGTAGATGTATTTATTTTCCTAAAAATTTAATGAATCAAAAAAGCCCTGTGTGTAACGAGGAGACGGAGAGCCATTTGGTTCTCCCCCCGACCCTCTGCACCGCAGCCTCTCTGCACCGCAGTGTTCGTGGCACCTCCTGATTTACAAATTTAGCACTCAAAGAGTGTAAGAAGTTAATATGTCAAGTAAATCACAATTGTGAATAATGTTTATTGTAGATGACTTATTTTTGGCACCAGTGTGTGTTTCAGATATGCGAGTACTACAGAATGCGTCGAGTTGGTGGCTGAAATAAAATGCTGCGAGTACTCGGCCAATCAGAAATGTTCCACTGCAAGCCCTGCCCCCAAGTTCCCGTACGTTTGAATAGTACCTACCCCTGAGTAGGGACTTTTTGGTTCCCGGAAAATATCCCCGGAACTTTATTTAGACCCTGGTCCCTATGTTGGAAACACACTGAAAGTTCCTGGATCCTAGTTCCTGGGGAAAGTTTCTGCAGTGGAAACACGGCTCAGGTGACATTGTGAAGACCGGTCCTTAAAATCTTAATGCTGAAAATACAATTGTTGAAAATGCGTTGAAATGACAGCTATTATGTCCAGCTGTGCTGAGACGTCTACTACCTTTTGATCAAAACTTTGCCAGGTTTTAGTCTTTTCAACCAAAAAATGTTTTGTGGCTCGAGACCAGTGATTTAGAAACATTTAAAAAGGGGCTTAAATCCATGCAGGGAAGGTTAATTGAGTTGCGACAGAGCCTGCTCCATTACGACGATGCCCTTGATGTGTATGTGCCCTTTTCATCATTTTAGTTGAGGGTCTGGCAACACTGACGGGACCAAAGCCCTCTCTCTCCCACTTTATGCTGCATCGACTACACAATGCAGTCTGACTCACAACAAATCATGACTCAGAAGTACAGTTTGACACAATTATCCTCAAACAAGTCTCTTCTAGCACTTACTCCAATTCAGAAGAGAAGCCTCAGCTTTCCTAAATGCACACGCAGAGTACAGTGCTCGTGCCCGGGGTGGGTGGACAGGTTAAAATAGATGTACTTGTACATCTCAAGGCAAGTCCAAGCCAGGGCACACCCAAGTTCATATGGTGTAGAACTAATTCCACCTTTCTGCAGCTATGATCTAGCCTAGGAACCAGACCAATCTGCGAGCTCATGAGTCATTTGCTCTGGCAGATGGGCTGGCCACCCTCCCATTCAAACCGATTTCCACCTGACCATTTTATGGTCTGGCCAATCAGTCACCATTTTCTGCTCAGCGCTACATCCTACGTGTTGTTGCTCTGATTGGTTGTAGGTCTATCCGATTGCATCCAGAGACATTTTGGTCTGCGCCTGTTGGTAACGCCCATTGGAAATCGAAAATTTTCCAGACAAAGACACATTTGCGAATTGGTCTGGCGCTGCCAGGCTAGCTGTGATCTAACATAGCTTGACAATAAACACAACTTCCGAAGGTCATCATCCTACATGTGAGAATTTACTGCATTACAAATTTTTGTCACTATGCGTACTTCAGAACAGTATCAAACCTGACACCAGTGTAATAATAATAATATTAAACTTTACAGTAGAATCCAAACCCTAATCTTTACGCAGTGCTGTCCTGCTCACTCATCGTTCTGGAACAACTTTTTTTGGTATGTTGGTTTGTTGTTTGAAACCTGAATCCCCTTCCTCATCAGAAATGGTGGAGTCCATGAAGCAGGTGGCGGCCAAGGACATGGAGCTGACGGTGGAGGAACGGAACCTGCTGTCTGTGGCGTACAAGAACGTGATCGGGGCGCGGAGAGCCTCCTGGAGGATCATCAGTAGCTTGGAGCAGAAGGAGGAGAGCAAGGAGGGCCAGGACAAACTCAAGATGATCCGGGAGTACCGACAAACGGTGAGGGGGCGGCAGAGATTTATTCATGTTGAAGTTTTTAATGCAGTGTGGTGAATATTAATGTCATTTTTGCTGTGTGTGTTTGATCCACAGGTGGAGACGGAGCTGAAGTCCATCTGTAATGACATCTTGGATGTACTGGATAAGCACCTCATCCCAGCAGCGAACACGGGAGAGTCCAAGGTTTTCTACTACAAAATGTACGTGCACAACGCATCTCGAGGGAAGAACAAATAAAAAATAAATAAAAGGTTGATTTAGTCCGCATGGCTAGCGGAAAAGAGGATTATGGTGTTCCGCCTCCCCTCAATGTTGTTCCCTTGGGGGTTTGGGAAAAATTATTATTATTTATTTATTTAATTTTTTGTATTTTGTTGCTGAGGCCGTGGTCCACCAGGTGCCAAAACCAGTGTGTGTCTGTCTTCAGGAAGGGGGATTACCACAGGTACCTGGCGGAGTTTGCCACCGGCAACGACCGCAAGGAGGCGGCGGAGAACAGTCTGGTGGCCTACAAAGCGGCCAGCGACATCGCCATGATTGAGCTGCCCCCCACACATCCCATCCGCCTCGGCCTGGCGCTCAACTTCTCCGTGTTCTACTACGAGATACTCAACTCGCCGGATCGCGCCTGCAGGTATGGGCAACCTCATTGTTAAAAAGTCTGTCTGTCTCTCTGTGTCATGTTTTCACATTTGTTTTTTATACTTGTCTTTTTGTTAATTTTGGCTGTCAGAATACACTAGTTCATGTGTAATCAAAAGC
>OMKR01045014.1:0-11977 GCA_900302355.1 Cyttopsis rosea | reverse complement strand
AGACACTCGACAAATAACCTAGAGGTGGCTCAAATGTCATTGACATCCTTTATTTTCCCGCGTACTCTCTAGAGATGACACGCCATTGTTCAAAGTCCAAGGGCAAATAGTGGATATATCGTGGATATAGTATAAACGTGTGTTTTCATATATTTAATAACACGAAGTACGCATGCATTTATTATCTGGGCAGACCTGATGAGCTGTTTCGCCATTTTCGTTGGGACAATGTATAGCCTTTTTATGCATAATTGGTTTGGCTGCTTAATGACATGGTTTCAACTCATTAACAACTTCAAAGTGCTTTAAAGAATATATTTTTTTACATTATTCCGCGACACGTCATATCTGCACATTGCACATTGTATGAGCACATTGTTCTTCAACACCAAGCGAAGACACTTTTGAGGCCCATCCGTCTGTTCGCTCGGAATCCATCACCGAGCTCTGACAAATACGCCAGTCTTTTCCCTGATCGGTCCGGTCATTAGTCGACGTTCCGGCGGACGGGGCAAGAGGATCTCTCTGAGGATCTCCAACGTTCACCGTCACAAAATGTTGGACTGACAAAATAATAACAACATCTATCTTCCGTCTGGCCGTATTGACACAACATTACAGGTAGCAAATTGTTTGTGTGTCGTGCGGAGTGCGTCTCCGCCGACGGCCAGAGCCCCGGCCCCGGTCTTCAGGGCAGAGTGCCGGACTTGGGATATGGCTTTTGGAGGAAGGAAGTTGATGGCCGGCTTCACAGAAAAATGAGTGATGGCAGAGCTGAATCACAAAGAGGAGTTGTATTCGGGGATCTTTTTGTTGGCGGGGGCGGGGGGCGGGGGTATGACAGCAGCCTATGATGCATCACCAGCGCATCGTACCTTACTCTTTTATGTCCGTTCATGTGTGGTTTCCCCCCAATTCCCAGCGAAAACGTCGATTGTAATATTCAGCCGACCTAATCGATGGAGTCCCACCGACCTCTCTCTCCCAGCGCAAAAGGCTACACTCAATCCCAGTATTGAAATAACACAACCCTCTCCCTTCCACACGTATCTTTCGAAAATTATACCCCCCTCTCGCAAAAAGGTCAACGTTCTCCCCTTCATTCGATAGGTATTTACTGACCTTGTCACCTACTTTGTAAAGTCTGCCGACTGAATGAATTAAGATTCAGGGGCCCCGGTAATGGAAAAGTGTTTTAATTTCCCCCTGACATTAAGATGTTGTGCCTCGTAGGCATTTGGCGGCACACAGCGCGGCGCCTGCTCCCCGGCTGCGGCCCGTGTTCCGCTAAAACACTTCAATCACAGCAAAAGATCAAAGGAGCTGTTAAACTAATCAAGTGGAGACACAAGAGATGAAACTCACCGTGTATTCAGTGTTTTTCCCATTAGAGCACTCCCCTCGCTCGCTCTCTCCCTCTCCCTCTCTGTTCTGCAACAGCAGTGTACATTTCAAACAGGAGGTTAGCTGGCTCAATTGTCTGCAACGCAAACAATGATCCCTAAAAAAGAAAAGAAAAAAAAGGGTGCGCGTACTGTTTATGAGTCGCATTATTGAGCAAGGAGCGCAAAACATCTTGAGAAATCGCCTAACCCCAAGCGCTTAATGACTGGGAACAGTGATTTCGACATCATCCTCCGTCGCGGCATGCGGTGTAATATCTATAAAATATTACCTAAGATGCGCCTATCTTGTTATCGCTGACAGCTCTATTAAAACGGAACGGATTCTTCCGCCGCTCGCTTACTTCAGGCTCCCAAGTGCGCTTTTTTTTTCTTTTCCGAGCGACTGAACTCCAATGAATATCAAAGAGCAAGAAACGCCGCTGCGAGAGACGGAGATGAAAAAAGAAAGAAAGAAAGAAAGAAAGAAATGGAGAAATATCAAATCGAAAGCGTTATAATGACATTCCCGTCCGTTCCTCTTCACAAGTCGATTCGGGATGGAAACAAAAAGCCGGAGTGAAGCAACCTCGGAAGACGGGGCTCAAAATATAAAGCCCAACACTTTGGTATTAAAACACTCCAAGGGCCAAAGGAGAGGCGGTGGCGTCCCTTTAATCTCCACACGCCGTCTTACGGCTACGCCGAAACAGAGCCACTTCTTTCCCCATTTCTACTGGAATCTGAAAAAGGTACTAAGTTGGATAATAAGTTGTTACCAAGCAACCACAATAGCAGTAACCTTTTGGAGAAAAGGTCACAGGGTGAGCTCCCTTTCATTTTCTCCCAGAAGTCAATCTGAGAGAGCTAACACGTCTATTAATAAGAGTCTTTTTCTCTCAGGATTCTTAAAGTACCTAAAAAACAGAAAAGAAAAAAACATGATGTGATATAAATCGCCGGTGGTGATCAATAGAACATAAAAATATCGAATCGATGCTCAAGCGCGTGGCACCGCGGCTCAGTGGTAAGCACTGTTGTCACAGCAAGAAGGTCCTGGGTTCCAACCCCGGCCGTCCCAGCTCCATTCTGTGTGGTGTTTGGGTGGGATTCCTCCGGGTGCTCCAGTTTCCTCCCACCAGCAAGACATGTGCGTTATGGTTAATTCTCCTGTCCGTGCCCCTGACCAAGGCACTGGCGGAAGAACTGTGGCTGACCACTGCTCCTAGGGTATAGGAATGGACAAATGCAGAGAACTTATTTCCCCCAGAGGGATTATTAAAAATGAATAGTCTATATAAAAAATAGGGTTAGGGTGGGGAGGGGGACCCCAGATTGGGAACCCCTTGGATAGAAAATGAAGTCTGTGTAACATAAAACCTATAATATTCGATTGTTGGTGAAGAAGTATTGTTGTCAAAGAGTTAAAACTGTAGAAAACTTGCGTTGCTTTGTAGAAGGTCCCTGAATACGCCACAGGGGAAGCGAGCAGCTGCTCAGCTTGTGCCGTCGTTGGATGTAAATGAGAATATATTGGTTGAATTTCTGTACAAATCACGGGAGACTTTACAAAACGGCAGCACGTCAGTAGATGCTTTAAAAAGCGGTAGAGGTTAGAGGGAGAGTCGCAGTAGGCTGCAGCTACTTTTTCCGTCGTTCAAACAGTGAAAACGAACCGGTGCGTTTGGGTCAAACTCGGAAAATGCGTTAAGGGCATCAATTTAGTTCAAATGTATGTTCTATGCCTTTCATGGGGCCCCTACTTGCTGAGGGTCCCAGGCGGTTGCTTACCTTGCCTAATAAAAAAGTCCGCCGCTGATGACATCAGGCGCAGTCTCCAAACATGTGTACCGCTTATGAGAGCTTCATCAAGCTCCATGATTAATATCTTTGTCGTTTAAAGTGTGACCCGCATATTTGCACGGCGCCCCTACGCTAAGAACTCATTTGAGTTCAAGACAGCAAAGGTAATGTACTGGAAAAAGGGTTCGTCTCGACAGGTCTCCGTGTCTGAATCGCTAATTGATGGCGTTCCGTTTGTGAGTCTGAATAAAGCGAAGTGTCGTCAAACACGGAAATCAACACCGGCAGCACAATAACCGAAATGATGCAATTAATGACAAAACTCATTAGTTAAATGGGCAAAGTTACAAAATAGAATTTTGCTTTAGGTGGGTTTTCAAGTTGTTATTTTTAGGGGGTTGATTAATGTGTCTGCATGAGGGACAGACGTTGGAATGTGTTATTATATATATTGCTAATTCTGCAATTTGGCCACTGACCGTCGTGTTTCGCGTTGCGATTTATCCACTTTACCTTATCCACCTCTATCCACTTAACTTAAGAACAATTACGATCACAAACTATTGCTTTCTCCCGCTTCCAGGCAAGCGTTTACAAATATCTGATAGCGCGTTTCCGTCCTCAGCCGGAAGATACTGAGCACGACAATTAAAAGAAAAGAAAAGAAAAGAAGCGTGCGGAAGAAGTTTCCCTGATTACAGGAGAGAGAAAGGCAGCGACTGACAAGGCACATAAAACTCTTCGGAGAAACCTGCTTTGACTTTCCCCACCGCCAGTCCTTTCACAAAGAAGTTAATGATGCTGGCAACAAGATGAATCACCTCAGACAGCACACGGAGCAGCTCTGACAACCCGGCACCGGCAAGCCTGACACCTGCGAGTAGCGGAGGAAAAAAAAGAGAAAGACTAATAGTCATGTCAGCCGCTACCTGTAGGAGCTGAGCTATGTCTGTCCGTGCTGAAAGAAACTGTCACTCTCTTCCTATAAGGCGAAAAACAAATTCTGAGGGATGGGGGGAGCTGGGCGGGCTCCTGTGATAGGGATGCCTTTACGCCATCTGTGTTCACCAAGGAAACGGGTTGAGCCAAGTGCTGGCGTAATACAAAAAAAGGAAAGAAAGCGAAAGCCGATGCGAAGGAACTCTTAAGAGTTACTCAAGCCTGAGCAGTCGTTTAGTAAAGCAGAGCACGGTGAAAAGCAGCGTATCTAGGTGCGGTTAGTAAACTGCTGTTTTGGATGAACATTCACAAAAAAAGAACAGCAGCTCAGATGAAAAAATACACCCCATCACCTCAAGTGGCCAAGAACAAACAAAAACACAAATCATAAGAAGGTAAACTTTTGAGAAAAGAATTTGACCTTTCTTAGGGTAAACATTGGTAACAGTTTTTCAAACAGAAGAATCTGCAAAGCAACACGGATGTGGATAAGTATCTTTTGGACCGGTGAGTTTCTCTTCTTGCAGTTTTCAATGGAATTCTGGGACTTGCAGTGGAATCCATCCAACATGGACGATCTTACGGATTCCACTTTAATAATAACAGGTATCAGTGTGTTATTTGTCGGCCCTTAAAAACAGCAGCTTTGGAATTGAACTCTATGTTTCATGATAACCTTCAACAACTGTGCTTGAAGCAATCGTGTGAACACAAAATGTTCCCATTTCAGCATTAAATCAGGTGAACCAGGGGACCTAATTATCTTTTTAAAGTATTTCTCGTAGAGCGTGTGTATACATTTTTATTTTTATTATTATTTAATTATTATAAATCCTGAGCGCTTAGACTACAATGATAAAACTGATAATAATTCTACTACTACTAATAATAATAATAATAACCTTTATTTGTATAGCACCTTTCATACACGACATATAACTCAAGGTGCTTCACATTAAAAGAAGAAGAAGAAGAAGAAAATAGCGAAAATAAAAGCAAAGCAACATGCATTTATAAAGTGGAATAATACAATAATTAAAAGAATGAAATAAATTAAAAACCGGGTAAGAATTCGCCCAAAATGAAAATAACAAAATAAAATAAAATAAAATAAACCCATGTGATTAAATTAAAATACCTTTGCAGCACCAGCGTTGCCAAGCTTCCCCTGGTGTCGACAGGTTTTTGCGAGTTATTCTAAACGTGTTTCTTTTCTGGACGAGGTTACAAATACACCTGCTGCTGCACCTTTTTCTCCGCATCACGCCGTCTTACTATGGGACTTCCCCATGACCAACTCCGTACAGAAACACTTCAATCCACACAATCAAGCCAGATCTTATTGGATCCAATCCAATGTTAAAAATTATATTTCTGAGTAACACTTCAGGTTATTAATCTTGGGAAAACCTCCAGATTGGCAGAGCCGTACAACAATTAACATCAAGTTGTTATGATCTGTTTCGAACTATTTTAAACACGTTTCTCTCATCTATTAAATAAATATTCACCATGGGTTTCTTACACTGTTGGCATTAAATCACATCCCATCGCTTACCTCTATCTTACCTCTAAACTTTTCTTTTTTACCCTTTAAAACTCTTCTTTTTTAGACTTTTTAAATAAAAGGAAATATAAAAACAACTAAGAAGACTAATTGAAGGACTAATTGAAGGCATTCGCTTGACAGCACCTCCAGAGTCTGCCTCTAATATTCTTTGGTAGCTTGTTCCATAGTTTGGGGGCATAGTTAAAAAAGGCTCCATTTCCAATCTTCGTTTTAGTGGGCTGTTGTACTTCTAATAGGCCAGAAGTGGAGGACCTGAGGGCTCTAGATGGAGCATAGCTAGTGACATTCATCATCTTGTGATGCACCTGGACACATCATCAGTGATGTTACTTGGGGTTATTCGGTGTTTCGGGTCTTTCAACAATCAGACACCCTCACCCAGGTGATCCAGCCGGGCTTGATCAAGTGCCGGCTTGTGTCCAGGTAGCACTACCCCACCCACGGTTCTCCTCTCCTGATCCACAGCCACTTTGAAGCAGGCCCATTGCATTCTTCCCCTGTGATGCCCAGCATGTTGTAGGCCCTGCAGAGGGAATGGCCTGCAAACCCTCTGCATCCCACCTCAATGGGCTCGCACCTCACTCGCGACCCATTGCTTTGGCATTCTTCCACTAACTCAGCGTACTTTGCCCTCTTCCTCTCGTTGGCCTCCTCCATGTGGCCCTCCCAGGGAACAGTGAGTTCCAAGAGAATGACCTGCTCTGAGGCTTCCGAGATCAGCACAATGTCTGGCAACAGTCTCTGGGAACTTCAGTTGTTTCCCCAGGTTGACTTTTAGCTCCCAGTCTTGTGCCGTTGCTAGCAGGCTAGAGGAGATGGTCCTGGCAGCTGATGTTAGCTTCTCCCCAGCCCTGATGAAAGCGATGGTCTTCTTCACTGGGTGGAGGCACTTGCAGTGGCTAGTCCCACTGCAGATGGTGTCCGCTATGGCCTTCAGGGCTTGGTCATGGTGTAGCAGTGAACAGCAGCTGAGGATGTGCTCCAGGGTCCTTCTCTTCAAGCTGGTGATTCCACCTTTCCCCAACAAAACAAGTTGGATGGGCTTGGTAAATCGTCATAGACAGCCTGGATTAAGAATTTTACTCGGTGGGGCTTGGCTTTCCAGAGCTTGGCCCATCTTGTCCAGGCTCCATGCTACCACATTCCCGTCATCCTGCTGGCTCGCTCCTCCTCAACTGACACTCGCACCTCATCCTGGATCAGCGACCGCAGCACTCCCTAGTACAGGTCACCATGAATACTTCATTCAGGCTGCTGATAGGGAGCTTCAGCTTGTTGTTCTGCATCACAGGGTGATGCTGCTCAGGCTCAGAGGTAGTCCCAGCCACTTCTGTAGGAACCTGCTGACCCTCCTGGACATCAGTACCTCATAGACCAAGAGGGGTCAGAGAATCCGTGGGAGGATGCCATGTTGGTATATCCAGGCCTTAAACTTGCCAGGTAGGCCTGACTTGTCCACTGCAGCTAGCCAGACTTCTAGCTCTTGGTTGGTCGCTCAGATGGATTCTGTGTCTCACAGTCTACAGTCACCAGTCTCTAGTCAACACCTTCCCCAGGCTCCTCAGGAGGTAATCTGTCAGGCACCTGGCAACAATGCTGAATAATATCTTTCAACACTGAGCAGCGAGATGGTTCTGAACTGATCAATGTTCTTCAACTCTTCCTCCTTTGGAATCCACCCCCCTTCTGCATACTTCCACTGATGAGCTACCTTGCCCCTCCTCCAGATCACCTTCAGAATCCTCCAGAGACTGTGGAGTAACCTTGGGCAGTTCTTGTACAGGTATACCTTGTAAGGTACCCCACTTGGTCCTGGGGCCGAGCTTGCTTGGCCATCTCCTGGACCTCCTTCCAGCTGGGCTCCTTCCCGTCAAAGTCGGAGTTGGTGCATGTGGATTAATCAAGGAAGGCCAAGATCTGGGCCTTCATCACTGAAGGTGTTTCTGAGGTTTCGGTCGATCTCAGCTTTAGAGCAGGTGAGCTGGCCACTGCGCTTCTGCACTAGCAGCTGTTTTGTAAACCCAAATGGGTTCGCTAGATAGGCAATTCGCTTCCTGGCCCTCTCCTTCCTCCACCTCCTGTGCCACTCGGTACAGGAGCCGCTACGCAGCTCTGGGAGAGGTCCCCTCTCCTCCTTCCTCGCCTCCTTGAACCGCCACCTCAAGCTCTTCAGCTCCTGCCTGAGCTAATGGATCTTACGCGCTCACTTGTTCATAGTGTAGGGGAGTTTCGCTGCTCTCTTGTCCTCCAGCCCTAACCTCTCAGCTGCTAGACTGACGATGCTGATGGTCATTGTCTGGAGGTGTTGATCACCTTCACCCTTGGACGTGGCTTCCAAGATTGTCAGAAGAATCTGCGTCTTCGTCGACCTGGAGCCACTCGTTCTGCTTGTTAGCTAGTTAGGGCCACTTGATCTTGGCTTGGTGGATCTTCAGGCCATGCGGGTTCTTGCACACCTTGGCACAAATGCATTCCGTACTTGTCATATTTTCATTGCCATATGTCGTATCCTTTGGTCTGGCCTGATGGAATTCTCAGCCCCCCCCCCCATCATCAGTGATGTTACCTGGGGTCATTGGGTGTTTCGGGTCTTTCAACAACCAGACACCCTCACCCAGGTGATCCAGGTGACCCGGCAGGGGTTGATCAAGCTTGTGTCGGCTTGTGTCCAGGTCGCACTACCACCTTGAAGCAACTTCTGCTGCCTCAGTGGCCAACTTGATGGCCCTAAGTCTACTGGCCCCTGTGATGCACAGCATGTTGTAGGCCCTGCAGAGGAACTGGCCTGCAAACCCTCCGCATCCCACTTCAATGGGCTCGTACCTCGCTCGCCACCCGTTGCTTTGGCATTCTTCCACTACAACTAGCTCAGTGTGCTTTCATACTCCGGGACATAATTCAATTTTCATGACTATGAGCAAGAAAATATGTGATACTAGGTTGAATGACCTTGCTGCTGCATCTTCTAATGTATTTCCTTTACTTTTTGCTGATGATACCAATCTGATTCTATCACACAATAAAAACAAATTCTTATATCAGAAGCAAACAAGGACATGGTAAAAATTGTGGTTTTGTTACCTTAGAATTAGCCATTTATATCTTCATTAGGGCTGGAGGTCCTTCCACAAACGCCACCACGTTGTACCGCCATGTTTCTACAGTAGCCCAGAACGGACAAACCAAACACTGGCTCTAGAGAGGGACTTCCGCATTTTTCGCTAGTTTCGTGGGCACTGTAGATTCTCCTCCATGGACGCTGCCATTTTGCTCCGCGACAGACATGTAGGGGAATTCAGTTGGTTGCAATCTGCAACCTCACTGCTAGTGGCTGCTAAATTCTACACACTGCACCTTTAACACTTTATTACAGTTTAATTTATCCATATCTTCTTTATAGAAATATTGTATGAGCAAGTACATATGTCAACGGTCTACACAACATTCACATTAGACAAAAAACAATTGTTACATTTTCAAACAGATTTGAACCAACTCTTAACATTTTCAAATCTAAGCTTCGGATGAATCAAATACACACATAGCCCACATAAGCTGTCCTAACATAGCACGTATTTGCTTTATTACATAAACACACACACCCCACACAACCTTACTCAAATCATACATATATTTTATCATTTACATTCTTTTTTATGCTGTTTTAATGTCTTTGCCATTATTATTATCACCATCACCATCTATTTCATTTTTTTATGTTTTATGTATTGTTTTTATGTTCTATCTTGTTTGTTTTGCTTTGTGTTTCTTGTTTAATTGTATGCTTTGATGCAATTGTTGTAAATATTAATTAAATGGCAAAAATTAATTAATTTGTAAATTATCATAGGTAAGATAGGTATAGGCCCTCTGGGGTTTCTTGTCTCTACCTGCACAATCTTCTGACCATAAATTTCCTTTCATTTGTTGATTTTAAATTTGTGCAAATAAAATATCAAAAGAAAGTGAGAAAAGTAAGGGCCCAAGGTAGCTCCCTTGTGCAACACCAGAAGTTATATCATGTTTCTCTGATGCAAACTTTCTCCCTGTGAGGTAAATTCTGAACCAGTTCAGGACACATTCAGACAGATCAACCCAGTTCTCCAGACAATCTATGTGAATATTGTGATCAATGGTGGCAAATGCTGCGCTCAAGTCCAAAAGAACAAGAATTGAAACCTTGTTGACATCAGTGCTAAGTCTTTTCTCCAAAATGTTGTTTTCATTTGCAAAGTTGAAAATTTGATTACAGACTACTTTCACAAGTTCCGTTAAAAAAGGAAGGTTTGATATGGGCCTGTAGTTATCTAGGACCCCACAGTCCAAGTGTGGTTTCTTTAACAATGGTTTCACAACAGCAAATTTTAAAGCATCAGGAAAAACCTCAGTCTCAAGTGATGTATTGATTTTCAGAGCTTGAGACACTATTTAAAACCTTTTTAGAAAGATAGTAGGGATTTACTCTCTATTACAACCCTACAGAAATCTGCTCAGAAAGTTCCTCATGGATGCTTTCCTTTTATAGGGTTGACTATTGAAATTTCCAGCAGCGGAAGTAATACTCTGATAGTTGTAATTTTGCTTTTAAAGAATGCCGCAAATTCCTTACATTTTGTGACAAATGCTTGGCTTAAAATGTCAGGAACAGGGTCAGGATTAAGCAGTTGGTCAATGGTGGAAAACAGTATTCTAGGGTTACTCCCACTCTGTATAATTATCTTAGAGAAATGGTCTTTTCTTGTAGCACGTACAGCATTGTTATATACAAATAAGGATTCTTTATAAATGCTACGATGGACCTCGAGTCCAGATCTTCTCCATTTCCTTTCATGCTCTACATGATCGCTTGAGCTTCCGGACAGAGCTATTTATCCATGCTGATGATTTACCAGTTAACCTCTTTTTGACCTTGAGTGGGGCTACTTTGTTCAGTGTATTAATCATATTGTTATGGAAAGCATCAACCATTTGATGTTCTGAGCAGTTTAGATGACAAAAGAACTTCAGTTCTGATAGTCTTATATAAAGTGGGCACACCAATAACTTTATTTGCTCTAGGCTGTTTATTCTTGCTCTGCTATCTGTGAGTCAGCTGATAAGATTAACACAATTTAGCCAACTGAGAAAATATTAGCTGGCTACAGTGAAAGTAATATTTTAACTATCTTAATCTGTTGTTTTAACAACACTCAGTAGACACGTATCATGGCAACACCATTTTGAGATGAATTCGCGGACAGAAGAATGCAGAAAACAGTATTCCAGAGAAGTTGTGAGAGGGATGAAGTGGAGCTGTGGTGCAGTAAACCGTTGAAATCATAGAGGCAATGGGAGAAATATTTGTTTGTTTCATCATTTCAGGAAAAGGCTCATACACCGGGACTAGGCAATTACTGTAAAGGCGCAATCAGTAACAATGGACAATTGGCAACAGATAGCTGTCGCTAAGGGAAGTCATAGAAACTCTTAGCCTTCGTAGCAGAGGGGTCTTGCAATGCTGGTCGTTTGGGGTATCATGCCTAGGTACCCTCAACCCTATGTTCCCACAACCAAAATTTAGGTAAACATAAAAATTACAGAAGTGGGTGTGGCCTCGGGGGTCGTCAACCGGCACATCGGCGGCTCAAGCTGAGTCCGATGACACCCCACAAGGCCCCCTCTGGAGACATTTAAAAACAGAAGTGGTCATGGCATGGGGGGGGGGTTGTAGTGAGTTCCTCTAGGCATTCCTAACACAATAAAGGAAACAGTGCTGAGGGAACACAAGGGAGAACTTCCTCCTAAACAAAAACTCCAGTACAGACTGGACTCATTGTTTAGAGGGCTTGAAATTTCTGCAGCCATCAAAGTAACAATGGACTGACTGCCATTGAGAATTTATGGTGAAATTATGCAACGAGCAAATAAAATATTACTGAATTTACCATTAATGTAGAATGAACGCAACATGGCAACGTGGCGGCCGCCTATTCATGAGCAATTCTTACATGTGACATCTTTAAGGGAGAGCCATTAGTAGAGAGCGCTAAACAAATGTGACACCCCGGGAGTGTCCTTTCTTCCTCCCCCGTCCGCATAAAGTTCCCATGGGGACAGCCTGATGTACGATCCAAGGGCGGCTTTAGCCCAGGGATGCTCCAGTGAACCGTGCCTTGATCCATCATCTGGCCTTCCAATATTAATGATGAGGTCATGACGTTGAGGGTCACGATACAGCTGATAAAAGTGCAAAGACTGCTATTTATTACGAGCCCAACTTGACTGATCATAACTCTCTCCTTTT
>OMKR01045012.1:0-17209 GCA_900302355.1 Cyttopsis rosea | reverse complement strand
CTCCCATTCCGTATGAAAGTGATAAGTTTTTGTCTTCTTACTTGGTCCAGCTCCCCCACTCATTTTATACCCTTTCTTAAGTTTAAGAGAAAAAACCGAGGGCTAAAAATTGGAGGTAACTCGCTAGCTAGCTTGTTAGTTTTGCTGCACTTAGCGCCGTTGTTTGCGCATGCGCAGTGACCTAAGTGTCAGAAAAAGTCAGATGTCATCTGACTGGCTGCCCTGTATATCAATCAAGTGACGGGATGGATGATAGGCTGACGTCTATTTTTTTTTAATGCCATGCGATCTACCCACAATTCCTCGGTGATCGACTGGTCGATCGCGATCGACGTATTGAGAACCCCTGGTCTAGAGTATTAAACCAGTTTGCTGTTTGTTGGACTGTGGTCATTGAAAAGATGTAGTTTATTTTTGATAGTATGTTCATTTTCACTGCTGCTATCCTGGCAATTACTGAGATGGGTAGGTGTTCCAGCGAGTGAGGTCTTCGATGGATTTGAGCAATGGAGTAAAGTTAAAGGTACTATATGTAGTTTTCAGAAAATCCTTGTTTTTAATTAAATCGGTGGCCATTAAGTGAACTGCTCGCGCGCATGCTCACACTCTGTAGGCGCGAGTGAGCATCCTGCGCAACGCACCAGAAACTCAAGTCAAACTAGGCTGGGTTGATCAAATATGAATCAAGATTCTTCCTCACTAAGTGGTAAGACCGTGATTTTAGTCCAGTATATTGAATAGTCTGAGATGGTTGAAAATTTAAATATAAGATTGAACACTTCCGCTAGGGAAGATATTGGGTTCTGTAAATACAATATAACAAAATGCATATAAACTGATTTTGTGAACACAGAATTTTCAGTGCAGCCTGAATTTCAGTGCAGGATTGCGGGTATTGCACGTAATTTAATCGATTCCTACAAATCGAGCACTTAAAATGTTGGAAATTCCCGCACACATTTACCACAAATAAAAATTTATATGCTTATGAAATAAATCCTGAAATATATAAACCAGACAATAAATATGTAGACCTGGAGGCGGGCGGTTGTGCTGGTGCACATCATGGGATCTTTCATAATTTTCATTGCACCATGGGGTTTCGTGAGATCCTCCGAATCTTATGTGAAGTTGCCATTTTCAAGCAGGCAAAGTGAAAAAGCGAAACTCCTGTGCAGCTGCCATGGACGCTCGCTCCCTCTCCCATTTGGAAAACGGTACCGTTAGTTTTTTATTTATTTATTTTGAATTGGCTATTTTGGAAAACAGTAAAGTTTTAGAACCTTTTTAATAGTCAGTCGGTCTTTTAGTCTGCATATTTGAACATCCCTAGTTTGTACATGTTTTTAAATGGACTGTAAAGTCCAATAAGAAAAGACGGTAATATCTTTTTAATTTTTTAAAAAATTTTCAGGGGACAGTGCCCCCTTCCGCGACGAAATGCTATGAGGTGAGAATAGGACAAGATAAGACCTGTAGTGTCCCCCCCCAAAGTGTATAAATCCCTCCTATGTGAAGCATTTAAGAAAAAATGAATTTCAGGCACTGGAACAGAGTTTCCTGTTTGTGTGCCAATGATATTATTGTTTTGACGAATGGCCACCATCAGGAGTTCATTAAAGATGGCAAATGGCAGAGTGGACATCCTTGTCTTGTGCCACATTGTAGAGTGAAACACACTTCACAGTAACCATTGGTGATGGCAGATGGTGAGTTATACAGAATTTTGATCCATTGAATAAGTGACTCTCCAAAGCCAAATTTCTTGAGGGTGTAGAAGAGTTCGGTGAAATGTCAAATGCTTCTTTAACAGGAAGAAGGAAGCAGTAATTGTCAGACTGAATAAATGACTCATATTAGTGGATGAGTGTCTGCCCTTGATGATGCCTGTTTGGTCTGGGTGAATTATATACAAATTGACATATTCAATTCTGTTGGTTAGCGTTTTACTAATGATATTTTAATCACAATTAATTAGGCTTATGGGTCTATAACTGGAAGTAAGTTGGGTCCTTTTTGGGTTTGAGAAAAACCAAAATGAGAGCAGTATTCATGTGTGGAGGTTGAACTATGACTAATGGAGCTTTATGATGAAGAAAGGTTTTCTGTTGTAGTTGCGTGTCTGTGGCGACAAAAGAAAAAAAGGACATTGCGTACATTTGGAGGAGGAGCGGTCATTGGACTCCCTGACAGGTCCAGATATTTACTCTTGGGCGGCTGCGATGCATCGGTGAGGGCTCGGTGATCTCTTGGATGGCGCCTTTTACAGTTCACACATAGTGATCGTCACTCATGGGATCGAGCGCCAATTTGACTCTGATCTAGGGCGATCTCCAAAAAACTTTCTGCGAGTGGAAAATCAGGCTACAATCGGTGTACTCTGAACTCGGCATTAGATGTATCCCTTTGAACCAAGCATCTTTCTTGCCTGGTTCCAGCCCCTTAATTGCCAGCCCCGCTGCGCTTCAGGGTCTGGTGTATGTAGCTTCAGGTTTATTTGGCGCAACCAGAATTGTCATTGCATTATCAGCGTTCTTGTAGGTAGGACTTGAAAATATGTTGACGGAAATCAACCTGTGTGACCAACAGAAAATAGAATAGCCTGGATTCTGTTATACTGTAGAAGCTGTTTTGAATAAAAAAGCTACCCGAAATAATTCTGAAATAAATTTTTAATTGAGAGCATTTCACAGGCAGAGATGTTTTCAGTGTTCTCCTTACAGGATATGGGAAACGTTTAATCTATCAGTTGGTCCCTCTGGTACTGGAAGAAATTAGTCAAGAGAAGCGACTACTAATCATTGTATCCCCCTTGATCCACCTCCTTCGTTATCTATGGCTTAGTAATAGTTGCAGTATCCTCAACTTTCTCAAAACGTGAATAACATTTGCCGCAGATCTTGCATGACTTTACACCGGGTCTAGATGTCAGAATTATTCAGACATCACAAAATCTCTCGTACAAAGATTTTTTTTGTATAAATTTATATATGTATAAATAAATAAAATTCTAATGTGCGATATTTGTATTGCACAAATGACACTTATGGTCATCATAGCTAGTTAGTTAAGAGCATCTGGGCTAGCTGTCACATTGCCATGAAAGCACGTTACAACAACAGTGTTGCTTGAGAGCAATGCCATCCGCTTAGCGATTGGTTTAGGTTGAAGCAAGAGGGTCAAATCACAAGGACTCAATTTCTGACCCCGCCCAGTCTGACGGCTCAGAGGGAAGAAACTTCAGACTGAATTATGAAGTGAAACAAATTAGAAATTCAGGATGATTATCAGGCTACCATCTTTCCAGTATAAAAGGTAACACCTGGTGGGAAGACGCCTGGTCCATGCTAACGAAACGAACTAGATCAGTATACATTTCGGCCTAAATTACCTTACTTACTTAATCAATATCCTGTCAATATCTTGCATCCTTAAAGATAATATTAACAGATCCCCGAGCAGATTTTGATCACTCATGTGTCACAGATTGGACCAGCGGCCTGGAAAGGTGGTCCACCAGCAAAGCCCCTTATTCAGAGCCAGGAAAATGGAAGCAGAGGGAGATGAAGGCTGGTGTGAAAGAGGGTTTCCTGGGCACCTAACAGCAGTCAACAAAGCATAACCCTCCCTCCCTTTTTTACCCTCACTCCCATTTTATTTTCTGTCCTATTCCTATCTCTGCTCTTCTTCTGCTCTGCATCTTCAACAATCGGCCAGTCAATTGCGTTCGTGTGTATATAAGAAATTAAATATATAGATATAATTATATATAAATGACTAATAATAAAATATATTTTTCACTGTATAATATAATTACAGAGCGGAACTTATCATGCAGAACTAAAGTCAACCATGAGTCTCGTATTGGACCGCTTAATAGTGATTCTCTAAGCTGCGCCTCGTCAAACTAGCCTGCCCCAACCAGGCTAGGAGGAAAGCATTAGTTGCCATGGTAACCTAGCTGGCATCTTTTCTACACGGATCTCGGGTCACCAGGCTAGCGGAAATAAGCGTCAGTTTTGGAATATTGTGAGTCAGTATTGTGAATGAGGCGTAATTGGCACTTTTTGGGAGGGTTTTGGTGAACACTGATTCAGCGTCATGAGAGGAAAAAGTCCAGAGTATATTTCTGTGCATTTGTTATTTTGCATCATACAACACATTAAGTATTATGAAACTCAGAGGTATGGGAGGGAGAGAACAGAAGTTTTCTGTTTCATCTGAAACGTGTATGTTAAAACTTAATGTTTTTATCATTTAGTTTCTTTGAACATTTGCAGGAGCTTTTCTTTCCTTAGAAAGACACAATTTGTCTTTTTTTCTTTTTTTTCCTGCAAATGTACTTCTGCAGGTTTTTACACATCTTGACAAACATTTCTCCAATTCTACTTTCACAACCCCCCCACCTCCTCCTCCAAGCTGCCTGTTTCCCACTTGTCCGGAATGATTAGCACAGGGGTCGTTGTAGTCTTATTGTTCTATTGTCAAGTATTGAGGTTAGTAGTTGACCACCTGCTGCTTAGCATAACTGACAAGAGTATTATGAAGATACTAGTATTTTCCCAAGCCAGAATTAAAGTTAATGATCTTGGCCATACAATCGTATAATGCCCAGACTAAACTTTACAGAGATAATATAAAACTTTATTTATCCCCAAGGACATTGCTGTGCCAATAACTGCTCAATAAAATATACGGTTTGAAAGGGTGCATAAAATGGAGAAAATGCATTAAATAAGTTATAGAAGTCATGAAAATCATAAAACGGTAATACAATTAAGTATCTATTTTTAGTTCCCATCATTTATAACTGCTCATAGCACAACATTGCTGGACATTTCACTACTGAAATGGCGATTCCCGCCTGGGGCACTGTTGGCACAGTGCTCCGGTGGGTTAAGGACCCCGACTAAAAACGTGCAGAACACTTCCTGTCCTGTCCCTGACCATGGCATGGACCCACCACCTGGAATTGGTCCCTGGGCGCAGACAAAGTGAGGGCTGCCCACTGCTCCTGGCTGCCCCTGGAGGAAGGACGGCCAGGATGGGATAAATGCAGAGACTGTATCTCATCGTTCGCCACTCCTGCATGTGTGTGTGTGTGTGTGTGTGTGTGTGTGCGTCACCCTCCGCATGTGTGTGGTAAATGTGTGATTAATAAATCATTCTTCTTCTTAATGTGCTTAATTACAATCCAATGGGTCAAATTTATAAGTCTAAATAAAGTTAAATCTCCTTTTCGAAATTGGGAAGCTCAGTTACTAATGATGGGAAACAACATTTTAATAAGACCTCAGTTGAAAGATGGTGAACCAATTGCTAACATAACCCCCTTGACCGAGCCCGATGCCTCCACTCTAACCCATTTCCGTGGGGGAGGGGGATTCGATACTACATAGGCGTAGCCATGCCAACATACCTGTTTTGCTATCGTATTAAAAAATGTTTTTTAAGTAATAAAAAAAAAACGAACTAACTAAATCGTTAGTCCTTCCGTCGCGCTCATTGAGCCGAACGTTTTTTCAACCGGAGAAATCGCTGGTCCATGTCGGAATACCAGACCATACGAATTGGGGATGGGCATTTTAAGTAATTTCAATATTCGAGTACTCGCATTAAATTATTATAGAGTACTCGAGTGCTCGCAAAAAAAATCAAACATAATGTCACGTGGAGCGAGCCAAGTAATTTCTCGCACTGATCAGGATGGCCGATTCCGATTGCAAATGTTTTTTGCAAATGACTGTCTATAAAACTTTTGTGCAGTGTTTCAGCAGACATTTATTCTTTTACGCGCATACATCCACATACATCCTCTTTGTGTTTCTGCACAGAAAGTTTTTTTTAATCGCCAGTTTTTTTCTACTCAACAAAACTTAAAGGTGAAGTGTGTAAGATTTAGTGGCATCTAGCGGTGAGGTTGCCGATTGCAACCAACTCCCATCACCCTCCCCTTCCAAGCGTGTAGGAGAAGCTACGGTAGCCGCGAAAGGCCCTCTCTAGAGCCAGTGTTTGGTTTGTCCGTTCTGGGCTACTGTAGAAACATGGCGGTGCAACATGGTGCGCCCTGTGGAAGAGGCTCCCAATGTAGATATAAACGGCTCAAAGAAAGACAAAATGGCCCAAAATGAATATGGCGGCTCTCAGGTAAAGAAGACTTTTAGGCAAAGAAGAAGGAAATCAGCTAGGCTAAGTGTGGGCTCAAAATTCAAACTGGACTAGAAATTTAAAATGAGTGATTTTCAACACAAGCGGCATTTCTGACTATTCTGACCTCACTGACGTGCGATTATTCCATTTTAAACATTTGAATAAAGCAGTCAATCATATTAATCAAAATTATCTAGCATCTACTATAAAATAGTTGCAGCCAAATACTCTAAACAAAAACTGAAGTAACAATATCAATAGTGAAAACCGATCTCATATCAACTGTTGAACTTTACTGACATCAACAAATGTGAAATAGATGTTAAAATTCCTCCACAAACATTGCAGCACAAGCAATATAGCAGCCCTGTTAGAAAGTATTACAACCATTGTTAAAGAAAATGGCTAAGTTTGCAGCAGAAAAGCTGACTGATTTTGGAAAAAATTGCAAGATTTGAGAATTGGAATGAAAGATCAGCTGACAGACATCACTTTGGCTCTGACCCATACTTCCACTACTGTTAACACTATTAAATATTTGTGTGTGTGTGTGTGGGCTCTGGTTACCTTTGCGACAGGACCGAGCAGCAACAGACAGTGTCCATTTCAAAACCGATAGAGAATAAGATGACAATGAGACGGGCACCAGCATTAACAAAAGGCCACCAAACAAAGGCGGCCCAGCAGCTGAAGCGGCATATGACGGCGTTAAATTAGTGACCATAGCTGTGTAAACTGATGGGAAGATGTTTAAGAAGAGGGCAATTCGGAAGGTAGGGAATAGACACCGTGCGCTTGTGCATTTGCCCGTGTTTATTCACTCTTGTAACAGATCTGTTGCAAGTGTGACAGCAACCCTCTGCGGGTTTGTTTTGTTGGAGCGATTGACATTTCTATTTGATGGTGTTTGTATGTATAATATAATTTAGTTTTGTTGTGTAATTGGCAATCAAGGCAGGTTGTCGTTATATTCTGTTTGTGGACTATTTGGCGTGTAATTGATATTGAGTTTCGGATGACTGGCTCGGCCTGCTCAAGGCTACTGCTGGAACCGTAGGCAGTACTGGCTGCTTTTGAATAGGAATTGGAATTGGATACAATTAAAAATTTACCCACTGGTTGCCATCACTGTCAGAATTTACAGAAAAAACAAGACCATTTTTGATGCTCTGTGTAGAAATAACAAAAATCTTGAAGAGAAACCTGCAAAAACAATAAAGAACAGCACCTGTATGTTGTCTCAAATGTAGTCTTTTGTCTCCAAGACTACTAGTTGGATATGAGGACGAGATAAAAAATATTTTAATTGCCATTAAGATTTGAATTGATCTAATATATCAAATATGGGCTTGTTAAAGATGTGATGCAACTTGCCTATTAAAGGTACAAAATGTAATTTCTGATGACGTCAGAAGTAGCGTGGGATCATGGGAGTTGTAGTCTTCATTTGTCACGTGTGCGATTTATGGGGACTGCTTCTGCAACACAATCATAATCATGCTACATCAAACATAGTTTGTAGAGTAATGTTAGAGCAACACAAACAATAGTAGAAAAAAAGTTTTGAAAAACATAACGTGACAGGTGACCTAATGAAACGCTCCATTACCAACATTAAAAATACGGGTTTCTCTGGGTTTGAAAATTGTTGGAAACATTTGGGATAATGTAAGTACACAACTCAACAAAATATATAACATAGGTCTAGTCGTTTTTAGACTTTGTAATGTGGAAAAGTTACATATTGTACATTTTTTTTAAAGAAGGAAGCAGACGTGAAAAGTTGTACAGCTACGACACAAAACATTTCAAACTGCCGGAAGCCTGAAAGTCAAGAGGAGAACATACCCACATAATCTGACCATTGGAGTCGAGTAAATCTAGAGATAACAATCCAAGCTGACAGAGTTGTGGGAGTTTAAGTCCAACTTCACTGTAACCTGATTGTCCGGCCATATTTCAGAGACGGCTTTAATGACCAAAGTGAAGAAAGGGCTAAGAAATGCATCGCCATTGTAATTGTTTTTCTAATCTCTATTTCCAGGCTCGGAGCTGCGATCCATTGGACAGTTCAGTGGGGATGACAGCCAACCCTAAGGCCAAAATGAACAAAAGGTAATTGCACCAACCTCCAAGCCAGATCACAGAAACCCACACATACAGAGGTACTGCACAGATCAAATGACTATTAATTTGTGAGAACTTATTAATTAATTATTATATTGGTAATTGGTAATCAATGGGTTGGTTGGTTCCTATCATTTATAACTGTTCTATAATGGAATCCTACTAAATCTACATTCCTGGACGTCATTCTAACAAACTGTTAGAATCACTGGTTAATTTGAGGAAGACTATACACCTTACTATTGGACTGAAATGCGAAAAAAATGTAAGTTAGTCATTCATTCTCTAGATGATTGTTAAGTTTGTCAGTTCTCTCTTGCGAAATACTGTATATCTTAATCTCAATGAGACAGAATACAGAACAGAATAAACAAATGACTATTATGATTTATTATTATATTCATAATGATAAACAGGAATAGCTGATGACCAAATGTTGGCATCAGTGGCAACATTTTTATCCTGCTCAAGTCACAGCACATCACCGTGTGTGTGTGTGTGTGTGTGTGTGTGTGTGTGTGTGTGTGTGTGTCTAGATCATCTGTAATGAAAGGCCACTTTCCAAAGCTGGCAGACTGTGCCCACTTCCACTATGACAATGTGGACCTCTGTTCTATCCAGGTAGGAGTATGATTCTATATTGACGTAGTATATATAGTGGCAATAATTCCAGTTTGGGATAGTTATTCTGGATGCCCAGCTATTAATTATTAGCTTTATACAGGCAGATCACAGAGCCATAGTGTTTTATGTTGTGAAGCTGTTCTTGTAAAGCTAGTCCACACAGTATAGACTTAAATTATTTTCTTTCTTTTCTTTTTTTTTATACACATGGGAGTTCGTAACCATCCAGGGGAATATGGCCTAAATTCGATATCACAACATTTTTTTGCCTAATGCCGATATTCGATATGAAATATCCTGTATAAAACTGATCCAGACCAAATTTATTTATATTATGAACCAGAATGTTTATTTAGCAATTATATCACATCACAAAGAAATAAAGACCCTTTGCCTGCAGGTATTTAAATGTACAATATGTAATTTCTGCCGCGGGGGTGTCTCTCAATCAAAACAATAACAAAAGATGGCGTGGGATCATGGGAGTTGTAGTCTTCATTTGTCACGTGCGCTTTACGGGGGCTGCTTCTGTGACAGAACATGCAGCAAACGGCAATAAATAATCGGGCCCCATCAAACAATAGTTAGTAGTAAAGCAATACACACAATAGTACAATACAGTGGCTAGCTAACGTTAGCCCATAGATGCCACATTGACTGCTTCGGCCCGTTGCTGCGATATGTCAATGTCGCCGCCATATTGGAGTGAGCAAGACTGGCCTGTAAACAAATATACAAGTAAACGGGGAGCTGCGTTTTTTCTGGATAAAAAGCTAATCTAAAGATAATTACGGATTTCTCTGGGTTTGAAAATTGTTGGAAACATTTGGGGATAATGTAAGTACACAACTCAACAAAATATATAACATAGGTCTAGTTGTTTTTAGAAATTTTAATGCAGAAAAGTTGCATATTGTACCTTTAAAAAATAATGGAAAATGAAAAGCAAGAGCAACAAAATCTCGTGTGAAAACGTTGAGGTCGTTTATAAAATATAACTCAATGTTACGCTTTCCATATCGAGCATTGACAAAATATTGACCGAATTGAGGTTCACAATATATTGCCCAGCACTAACCATAAGTCAGCTTTTCACTGACTCTGGACAGTGTTCTGTACCTTATGGCATATTTGTCACACTGAATGGTTTCAGATCTTTAGACAAACTGTATTTTTATACAAAGGGAACTTGGGTAAACACATTCAATTTTAAAATTCAATAAATTACCATTTCAAAAAGTGATCAAATACCTATATCGCCGATGGGTAAAAAGTAATTGCCTTCTTGAACTTAATAACAAGTTGTATGACCTTTTTAGCAGCAATAACTGCAGCGAAATGCGCCCTATAATTTAATACATCACTGCGGTGGAATTTTTGCAAACTCTTCTTTGCAGAACTGCTTTAATTCAGACACTGTGGTCTGTTTTTGAGCACAAACTGCTTTTGACCACTCTGAAAGTCTAAGTGTGTGTGTGTGTGTGTGTTACAGCTGCAGTTCATTAGTGATCAGGACCCCAGTGATGCAAACTGGATGTCACCTTCTTTCAAAGACATGGTGTTTTTGGTACAGGTCACCTGCCAGGTAAAACACACTTTGATTATTTTGCTTCTTTTCTTCTCTAATCTGATTTTAAAAATGTATTGTTGACTTATTTTTGACTTATTATTTTTCCTAATAATTCATCCTTGTGTTTTGTTTAGTTTTTTGCTTTTTTTCTGTTTGTGATATTATGCATTTTATTGTCTGCGATTTCAGGACTTTGTCTCTTGTTTAAATTTTTTTGTATTTGTGCTTATGTTACCTTAAAATTAAAAAGTAATTTTGGTCACCGATATTCCTTGCCTTTCATAACATTTCAAAAATTCCCCTTGTCTTTACTGCTTCTTTTAGGGTAAGTCGTGGATGGTGAGAAGGTCCTACGAGGAATTTTGCACGTTGGACGCGCATATTCATCAGTGTATCTACGACAGACGATACTCTCAACTCCCACCACTCCTACCGCCGGGAGAGACGGCTGAAAGGGCCGAGGTGACGACACAAGGCCAATGAATCAAAACATTATTGTCGCCAGGGGGAAAGTTGTTTGGCAAACAGAGATGACATTTCACAACAGCTGTACAACACAGATAGAAACAGGGTAAAATACACACCAAATACATGAAATGGCTAAGACAATATGAAAAAAAATAATAATAATAATACAATATATGTTAAATATATAAGTTAACGGCGTTATTTGCTTTGGGGACAAATTCAATTAAAATCTATTTGACTTTAGTCTCGGGACTCTGCGTCCGACTGTATCGGCATCCAGGCAGCATCAGATTAAACTCCAGTCTAGGCTGTGTCTAGTGTCTATGTGTTGCCTGTATCAGATTTTTTTTTCCACGTGACCCATATGCGATTCTCGTGTTTACACCAGACAATGAACCCCGCATGTGTGCTTCATGCTTTGCCATCTGCCATGGATACAAATGAAATAGAAATGATAATTCAAGCTATTTTCTGAAGCATCTTTAGAGGTGTGTAATGTACAAATCTAATTTTATGACAAAGAGGAAAGCGGATAGCCCTGACTAAAGCCTGGGCATGTGCAGCAATGATCACTGCTACTTGGGTTCAGAGCGGTGCATGGATCGATATCGGCGGGATGGTGTAGTTGGAACTTGTGACCAGGATCAGTGGGTCCAGTAACTTTCGAGAGAATAAAGTTCTGTTTGAACCAACTCCAACTGTACACGTCACGATTGGTCGCATTGGTGACTCTCGGGGTCTCTCCCCGTGACGTGTAACAGGGTCCCCGTGATGGGGTCTCCAAGTTTTGCTTTTCAAATAAGTGCAATAAAAAAAATAAAAAGAGATAATTGCTGTTGCACGCTGTGGTTCTCTGTTATGTTACACCAGAACAAAATGTGACCTAAATGTCGACGTAACAATGTAATGACTACAATGATTAACTTTTCAAAATTTGGTGCGATAATTGAAATGAGGATTTTTGGTTCACCCACCTGGGGACCATCTGACTGTATTGTCAGCTTCCCACCATCATGCCATCACATCATCTATTTGCCATCAGGCTTCCTGTGATACTACTGTTTCATCCTTTTTCATCCCTCATTTTTCTTTCATCTCTTTTTTTCTTTTTATTCTCTCAACGTCAGACACTTTGCCCGCTACTGTCAGACTACCTCAGTCGTCTGTCCGGTATAATTGACAACAAACTCAACTGTGGACCTGTGCTAACATGGATGGAGGTGAGATTTCAGACACGGTTCACAATTAATTTAAGCGTTAGGCCATCTAACCGATTATCCTGTTAATCTCCACAGCCAGGTTAACCCAAGCCAAGAGCAAGAGTTGTTTCTTCAGTGTGATTATAATTGTTGGTCTTATTAATTGTCAAAGATGATATTTTGCGGAGCACACTGTATGGAAAAGCCTAAGTGTCTGTAGAATTGTCAGCTCTGCTTTGTCCGTTTGCCCATCAGATCGACAATCGAGGGAACCGTTTTCTGTTGAAAGAGGAAGCTTCTCTGAATGTCCCGGCCATCGCTGCTGCTCACGTCACAAAGCGATACACTGCACAGGCCTCCGATGAGATATCTATAGAGGTAAATGTTGTAGGGATGCACCAATAATGTTTTTTTTCCTGACCAATTTGGAGTGACCCTTGGGCAAATTGAAGACAGAGTCACGGACACAAATGTGGAAATTTTTTTTATTATCAAAAACATTCTTGAAATCAACATTTCAATTCTTGATATCAAAAATAATTGTTGATACAAAAATTTGTATTGTTGACATCCAACAATTCTATTTTTTAATATCAACAATTCTTATTGTTTGATGTCAAGAATTCCATTTTTGATATCAACAATTGTATTAAGTATTTATAAAAAAAAATTATTGTTGATATCAACAATTCGAAATGATGATATCAGAAATGTACTTGAATTAATTGAATTTAATTGCATCTTTTGATATCAAGACTTAAGACAAAATGTCTTGAAAATGTTGTGGCTTAAACTTAACACGCCTGACCTATACGCATGCAAGCCTAAAGTATGTTCAGATGTTCGTTTCTGACAAAAGTTTCACATCTTGGTAAAAATTTTAATGGATGAGTAAAGTTTGTTGGATATTCTGAATTCCCGAAGAACTTATTAATAACTATTAATTCTTAACTCTTAGAGTTATGTGTGGCACAGTTCTTGCACTGCTGCCTCACAGCAAGAAGGTCCTGGATTTGATTCCCAGCTGGGGCACTGTTTGGCACGGTGCTCCGGTGGGTTATCTCCCAATTAGGGGCCTTTCTGTGTGGGGTTTGCATGTTCTTCCTGTGCTCACATGGGATTTCCTCCATATAACCAGTTGGGTGCTACACATTGATGGTGGTTGAGGTGACTCCCCCCTCCTTCAATGTGAAGTGCTTTGGGTATCTAGATAAAGCGCTATATAAATGTAATCCATTTATATATAAATGTAATCCATTATTATTATTATTATTATTATTATTATTAGAGGTTTCATGTGTAGTCATCCACTTTTCAGTCGAGCAAACAAGGTCGAGCATTATCGAGGACGATCGTGATACGCTTATGGGCTAAAAGCTAAACCAGCTTCTACTGTGCGCGTTCTACAAATCTATATCTAGGTAGTGTTTCTGGGCCAGAGTGCCCTACATACGGCACAAACTGGTCCCTGCCCTCATCTCATTTTTAGCTTTTCTGTCTTCTAACTCACTCTTTCCTCCTCATTCCTTTCACAGTGTAAATCTTTAGCACCAAGTGAATATGTTACAGCGATGTTTGTTTGGAGCTGGTTGCCAGACATCATAGTTATTTAATGCTAATAAAAGTTGTATGTGGTGACTAATATTTGAATCATCATTTGTCGGGTGTAGGTTGGAGATATACTGTCCGTGATAGACATGCCCCCAAAGGAGGAGACGAGTTGGTGGAGGGGAAAGCATGGCTTTCAGGTGCACACACACACACACACACACACACTAGTGTCTATTTCCATGATGGATTAAATGTACATTTCTTTGACATCATCTATGTTGTAAAAGCGATTGTGGAATATTTTTATTATTGAAGATAGAAATAACTGCTGTGAATTAGATCATGGTTAAACCAGCAGGGAAGACATTTCACCAAATAAAAGTACTACACATTCATCATACATACTACAGAAAAGAGCTATTGGGATAGTAAATAATGTAAGATTCTATGAACATATCAACAGATTTTTTTGAACACATGCTGTGTCCAATAGTTGAAGATGTGAAATTGAAACAAAGTAATAATATAATAAGGAATTTAAGAAGAATTTTATGAAAACATGGAATGATGGGTGCTCTTTTTCACAAAAAATGGCAATTGTGTTTAAAAAATAACATTTACTTGGGCACTGAAAGATCCTAAATATTATAAATTTACTTTAAGTTAGGAGTTGGAGAAAATAAGTGTTTACTACTTGGAAAAAATGAACTAAAACAAAATGACAATCAACCAATCCATCAACGTTGAAAACAAAGCAGAAAAACAGTCAGACAACATTTTATATTGTATTTAGTCTTTATATAGACAGAGGAACAACATGAAAGACTATCACTTTCTTTTGGTGCAAATAAAGAAAAAGTGTATTAAGATGAATAATCCCAGTTTGTTGTAATAACAATTTTATTTCATTTACAGGATGTAAGGTACCAATAATATGATGTCCTGTTATCCACTTTAATCTCTGTCTGTAGGTTGGCTTCTTTCCCAGTGAGTGTGTTGAGCTCATCAATGAGAAGCTGCCACAGTCTGTCAGCACTTCAATCACCAGGAATGGTAACACACACACACACACACACACAAACACAATTCCCCCTTTTATCATGTACCCCCCCAGAAAGAAATGGTATCAAAACTGCTAATAACATCTCACAGACAAAAAAAGAAAAAGAAAGGTTTTTAAAATTAACTGTGGAAACATGACCAGACTCGGATGACATGAAATATAATCAGGGGTTAAATTGGGCTTGGAAGTTTGGTGGCGTACCCTTCTGGAACCCATTTTTGGCAAATAAATCAAAAAGAAAGATAGTGGAGGGGTTGCTGAAGGTGCCATAACAAAACCAGCTGCCCTTTAATTTTTCTTGCGCAACTATTGGTGTAATTATGGTACTATCGATATCTATCACTTGTGCGAATTTAGCCAAGCATTGTGTTGGTTTAAAGTAGTCAAAACAATGACTCTGAAACAACTGTAATGTATTTTGAATTCTCATTGCATTGGGTGATGAAAATGGATTGTCTTTTGGCAATGAAATGAATGGTCTCAGGTTTATGAATACGTTTGAAAAAATGTTTGTTTGCAGTTACGCAGACTCTAGTGTGTGTGTGTGTGTGTTAATTAGATCAAGATTCAGCCATCTTCAGGCCTCCGGGGACCAGGTCTCCAGGGCCAGCTTCTCCTACGTCAGGTGCGTCAACAAATACGTGGAAACATGTCACATTCGGGAGGGAATATTGCAAATATTGTGTTTGTCTCTGTTGAACGTTGATTGTTTTTCTGTGTACATTCAGTGAGCAGAAAACACGGCAAGCTGTTGGGGTTCCTGAGGACCTTCATCAAGTCCAGACCATCCAAGCAGAAGTTGAAACAGAGAGGAATCCTCCGAGAGAGAGTGTTCGGCTGCGACCTCGGCGAACATCTGCTCAACTCCGAACTAGATGGTACACAAATGTGCAAACGCGTGCGTGTGTATAAATTGATGAAAAGTGTATCTTTTCATCAAAAAGATTCACCTTTAACAAGGTTGTTGTTAAAGGTGCAGCTTTCAAGTGTTTACTTCTTTTTACTACTTCTTTTCAACCTTTTATTCACTGATTTACTTTTTGAATTCATTTTTTCCATTTGAAATTGTTTTCAAGTAAAATCGAGCCCAGAGACTAAAGCGGGGTACACACTACAAGATAATGAAGCCGGTTTTGGCTCTGATTTACCTCCCTTCCGACAACCGTGAGCCACGTCCAGATTTTTTGATGGTTCTAAAGATTATCGTGACATATACACACTACACCTGTGGTGTGAGGGATGAGTGGCGTCCTGGCAGCACCTATTGCAAATCGTAAGTATTCGACATGTTCAATATTTACGATCCGATATCCTGTAGTGCGGGGGGAACCCCGAGGACGCAGGCTGTGGATTGTCACGTGGGAAAGGCCAAGAGCCAATTGGGAGCCGAGCTGACTGAAACGGAACAAGTCATAACAACAGCAGCCATGGCGGCAAATTCCAACGCTGCGAAGCATGAAGTCACATGTACAGTCCATGTTCATCCATTGTTTTGTTTTTTTCCTTTGGGATTTTCTATAAAATATAGTGCAAAAATGGCATCGCTAGTTCTCTTGGTCACTTGGTCTGTCACATTTTCAACATCTGTTAAGATTTTAAAAATATTGTAGTGTGGGCCAAGCTTAAGACTGAGCATCTTTGATGAGCATCTTTTTGCTTTAAGGTTAACATATTTAAAATGACACATTTAGATATACAGTGGTGTGAAAAAGTGTTTGCCCCCTTCCTGATTTCTTATTTTTTTTGCATGTTTGTCACACTTAAATGTTTCAGATCATCAAACAAATTTAAATATTAGTCAAAGACAACACAAGTAAACACAAAATGCAGTTTTTAAATGAAGGTTTTTATTATTAAAGGAGAAAAAAATCCAAACCTACAGGGCCCTGTGTGAAAAAGTGTTTGCCCCCCCTGTTAAAACATAACTTAACTGTGGTTTATCCCCTAAACCTAATAACTGGTTGGGCCACCCTTAGCAGCAACAACTGCAATCAAGCGTTTGCGATAACTAGTCTTTTACAGCGCTGTGGAGGAATTTTGGCCCACTCATCTTTGCAGAATTGTTGTAATTCAGCCACATTGGAGGGTTTTCGAGCATGAACCGCCTTTTTAAGGTCATGCCACAGCATCTCAATAGGATTCAGGTCAGGACTTGACTAGGCCACTCCAAAGTCTCAATTTTGTTTTTCTTCAGCCATTCAGAGGTGGACTTGCTGGTGTGTTTTGGATCATTGTCCTGCTGCAGAACCCAAGTTCGCTTCAGCTTGAGGTCACGAACAGATGGCTGGACATTCTCCTTCAGGATTTTTTGGTAGACAGCATAATTCATGGTTCCATTTATCACAGCAAGTCTTCCAGGTTCTGAAGCAGCAAAACAGCCCCAGACCATCACACTACCACCACCATATTTTACTGTTGGTATATGATGTTCTTGAAACATTTAAGTGTGTCAAACAT